>OY293411.1:54929002-55171002 GCA_958502065.1 Chrysolina americana
GACAAGTCGGGACAAGTCGGTACAAGTCGAGACAAGTCAGGACATGTCGGGACAAGTCGGGACAAGTCGGGACAAGTCGGGACAAGTCGGGACAAGTCGGTACAAATCGGGACAAGTCGGGACAAGTCCGGAAAAGTCGGGACAGGTCGGGACAAGTCGATACAAGTCGGGACAAGTCGGTACAAGTCGGGACAAGTCGGTAAAAGTCGGGACAAGTCTGGACAAGTCACGACAAGTCGGGAAAAGTCGGGACAAGACAAGTCGGAACAAGTCGGGACTTTTGGGTCGGGTCGAGGAAAATATTATTGTAAATATATTTTTTAATAGAATCATTTTGAATTTCAAATAATTCTGGACTTTTCACCTGGGCTCCTTACCCAGACATTTTATCCTGATTTCTTTTGGACATTTTACATGGAATTTCCACCTAGACTTCTTCACCCAGACTGTCTTCTTGGAATTTTATTTGGACTTCTTTGAAGTAGTTTGTGAAAAAAAATCAAAATTACAAAAAAAAACAAAAGATTTTAATATTTGTTTCGAATATTTCAGCAAAAATTCAATTATCAAAAAATTTCAAATGATATTTTTTTTTCAGATTTTTTTTAATTTTATCAGAATTGTGAACTGAAACAACTTTCACAATCCAATTTCTATTCAGGAAGAAACAAAAAAGTATCTCATTAAACACAATTTAAAATAAAAAATTTTTGAAAAAAAAATCTTGGAAAATTCCTTTTTTCGCAAAGAAAATATTGAAGTTAGTCCATTTATGAATATTTTGGTATCGAATCATCTCACCAAAATTTTTCATAACGGCAAGAAATTTAATTTTTTTTTTCTGAAATAAAAATTCACTTCACAAGGTCAAATCGAGTCAATGTTATGGCACTAATATCCATCTTATCGTCTTGGACTCTATTCGCAATTAGGTCGGGTCGGGTCGGGTCGGGAATGAGCTTTCAGATTTTTTGTCAATCCAACATAAATTATGAACCATAACAAATGTGACAAGTCAGGACAAGTTGGGACAAGTCGGGACAAGTGGGGACAAGTCAAGACAAGTCGGGACAAGTCGGGACAATTCGGGACTAGTCGGGACAAGTCGGGACAAGTCGGGACAAGTCGGTACAAGTCGGGACAAGTTTGGACAATCCGGGACAAGTCGGGACAAGTCGGTACAAGTCGGGTCAATTCGGGACAAGTAGGAACAAGTCGGGACATAGTTGGACAATCCGGGACAAGTCAGAACAAGTCGGGACATGTCGGGACAAGTGGGGACAAGTCGGGACAAGTCGGGACATGTTTGGACAATCCGGGACAAGAAGAGACAAGACGGGACCAGTCGAAACAAGACGGGACAAGTCGAAACAAGTCGGGACAAATCGGGAAAAGTTGGTACAAGTCGGGACAAGTCGGGACAAATTTGGACAATCCAGGAAAAGTCGGGACAAGTCGGGACAAGTCGGGACAAGTTGGTACAAGTCGGGACAAGTCGGTATAAGTTTGGACAATCCAGGACGACAAGTCGGGACAAGTCGAAACAAGTCGGGAAAAGTCGGGAAAAATCGTGACAAGTCAGGACGAGTCGGTACAAGTCAGGACAAGTCGGGACAAGACGTGACAAGTAAGAACAAGTCGGGATAAGTCGGGATAAGTCAGGACAAGTCGAGACAAGTCGGGACAAGTCGGGACAAGTTTGGACAATCCGGGACAAGTCGGGAAAAGTCAGTACAAGTCGGGACAAGTCGGTACAAGTCGGAACAAGTCACGACAAGTCGGTACAAGTCGGGACAAGTTTGGACAATTCGGGGCAAGTCGGGACAAGTCGGGACAAGTCGAAACAAGTTGAAACAAGTCGGGACAAGTCGGTACGAGTCGTGACAAGTCAGGACAAGTCGATACAAGTCGGGACAAGTCAGGACAAGTCGGGACAAGTTGAGACAAGTCGGGACAAGTCGAAACAAGTCGGGACAAGTCAGGACAAGTCGGAACAAGTCGGGACAAGTTTGGACAATCCGGGACAAGTCGGGAAAAGTCAGTACTAGTCGGGACAAGTCGGTACAAGTCGGGACAAGTCACGACAAGTCGGTACAAGTCGGGACAAGTCTGGACAAGTCGGGACAAGTCGGGACAAGTCGGGACAAGTCGGGACAAGTCGGGACAAGTCTGGACAAGTCATGACAAGTCGGGACAAGTCGGGACAATTCGGGACAAGTCGGGACAAGTCGGTACAAGTCGGGCCAAGTCGGAACAAGTCAGGACAAGTCAAGACAAGACGTTACAAGTTAGAACAAGTCAGAACAAGTCGGGACAAGTCGGGACAAGTATGGACAATCCAGGAAAAGTCGGGACAAGTCGGGACAAGTCAGGACGAGTCGGTACAAGTCAGGACAAGTCGGGACAAGACGTGACAAGTAAGAACAAGTCGGGACAAGTCGGGATAAGTCAGGACAAGTCGAGACAAGTCGGGACAAGTCGGGACAAGTTTGGACAATCCGGGACAAGTCGGGAAAAGTCAGTACAAGTCGGGACAAGTCGGTACAAGTCGGAACAAGTCACGAACAAGTCACGACAAATCGGTACAAGTCGGGACAAGTTTGGACAATTCGGGGCAAGTCGGGACAAGTCGGGACAAGTCGAAACAAGTTGAAACAAGTCGGGACAAGTCGGTACGAGTCGTGACAAGTCAGGACAAGTCGATACAAGTCGGGACAAGTCAGGACAAGTCGGGACAAGTTGAGACAAGTCGGGACAAGTCGAAACAAGTCGGGACAAGTCAGGACAAGTCGGAACAAGTCGGGACAAGTTTGGACAATCCGGGACAAGTCGGGAAAAGTCAGTACCAGTCGGGACAAGTCGGTACAAGTCGGGACAAGTCACGACAAGTCGGTACAAGTCGGGACAAGTCTGGACAAGTCGGGACAAGTCGGGACAAGACGTGACAAGTCAGAAAAAGTCTAGATGAGTCGGGACAAGTCGGGACAAGTCAGGACAAGTCGGGACAAGTCTGGACAAGTCATGACAAGTCGGGACAAGTCGGGACAAGTCGGTACAAGTCGGGCCAAGTCGGAACAAGTCAGGACAAGTCAAGACAAGACGTTACAAGTTAGAACAAGTCAGAACAAGTCGGGACAAGTCGGGACAAGTATGGACAAGTCGGGGCAAGTTAGGATAAGTCGGGACAAGTCGGTAAAAGTCGGGACAGGTCAGGACAAGTCGGGACAAGTCGGGACAAAATGGGACAAGTCGGTAAAAGTCGGGACAGGTCAGGACAAGTCGGGACAAGTCGGGCCAAGTCGGAACAAGTCAGGACAAGTCGAGACATGACGTTCCAAGTTAGAACAAGTCAGAACAAGTCGGGACAAGTCGGGACAAGTCTGGACAAGTCGGGACAAGTCGGAACAAGACGTGACAAGTCAGAACAAGTCGAGACGAGTCGGGACAAGTCGGGACAAGTCGGGACAAGTCAGGACAAGTCGGGACAAGTCTGGACAAGTCGGGACAAGTCGGGACAAGTCGGTACAAGTCGGGACAATTCTGGACAAGTCGTGACAAGTCGGAACAAGACGTGACAACTCAGAACAAGTCGAGACGAGTCGGGACAAGTCGGGGCAAGTCAGGACAAGTCGGGACAAGTCTGGACAAGTCGGGACAAGTCGGGACAAGTCGGTACAAGTCGGGACAAGTCTGGACAAGTCGGAACAAGACGTGACAAGTCAGAACAAGTCGAGACGAGTCGGGACAAGTCGGGACAAGTCAGGACAAGTCGGGACATGACGTGACAAGTCAGGACAAGTCAGGACAAGTCAGGACAAGTCAGGACAAGTCAGGACAAGTTTGGATATTTCGGGACAAGCCGGGACAAGACGGAATTTCCACTTGGACTTCTTCACCCAGACTTTCTTTTTGGAATTTTATTTGGACTTCTTTGAAGTAGTTTGTGAAAAAAAATCAAAATTACAAAAAAAAACAAAAGATTTTAATATTTGTTTCGAATATTTCAGCAAAAATTCAATAATCAAAAAATTTCAATAAATATTTTTATTTCAGATTTTTTTTAATTTTATCAAAATTGTGAACTGAAACAACTTTCAAAATCCAATTTCCATTCAGGAAGAAACAAAAAAGTAATTCAATAAACACAGAATTTGAAATAAAAAGTTTTTGAAAAAAAAAATCTTGGAAAATTTCTTTTTCCACAAAGAAAATATTGAAGTCAGTCCATTTCTGAATATTTTGGTATCAAATCATCTCTCCAAAATTTTTCATAACGGCAAGAAATTTAATTTTTTTTTTCTGAAAAAAAAAATTCACTTCACAAGGTCAAATCGAGTCAATGTTATGGCACTAATATTCATCTTATCGTCTTGGACTCTATTCGCAATTAGGTCGGGTCGGGTCGGGTCGGGAATGAGCTTTCAGATTATTTGTCAATCCAACATATATTATGAACCATAACAGATGTGACAAGTCAGGACAAGTTGGGACAAGTCGGTACAAGTCAAGACAAGTCGGGACAAGTCGGAACAAGTCGGGACAATTCAGGACAAGTCTGGACAAGTCGGTACAACTCGGGACAAGTTTGGACAATTCGGGACAAGTCGGGACAAGTCGGTACAAGTCGAGACAAGTCAGGACATGTCGGGACAAGTCGGGACAAGTCGGGACAAGTCGGGACAAGTCGGGACAAGTCGGTACAAATCGGGACAAGTCGGGACAAGTCCGGAAAAGTCGGGACAGGTCGGGACAAGTCGATACAAGTCGGGACAAGTCGGTACAAGTCGGGACAAGTCGGTAAAAGTCGGGACAAGTCTGGACAAGTCACGACAAGTCGGGAAAAGTCGGGACAAGACAAGTCGGAACAAGTCGGGACTTTTGGGTCGGGTCGAGGAAAATATTATTGTAAATATATTTTTTAATAGAATCATTTTGAATTTCAAATAATTCTGGACTTTTCACCTGGGCTCCTTACCCAGACATTTTATCCTGATTTCTTTTGGACATTTTACATGGAATTTCCACCTAGACTTCTTCACCCAGACTGTCTTCTTGGAATTTTATTTGGACTTCTTTGAAGTAGTTTGTGAAAAAAAATCAAAATTACAAAAAAAAACAAAAGATTTTAATATTTGTTTCGAATATTTCAGCAAAAATTCAATTATCAAAAAATTTCAAATGATATTTTTTTTTCAGATTTTTTTTAATTTTATCAGAATTGTGAACTGAAACAACTTTCACAATCCAATTTCTATTCAGGAAGAAACAAAAAAGTATCTCATTAAACACAATTTAAAATAAAAAATTTTTGAAAAAAAAATCTTGGAAAATTCCTTTTTTCGCAAAGAAAATATTGAAGTTAGTCCATTTATGAATATTTTGGTATCGAATCATCTCACCAAAATTTTTCATAACGGCAAGAAATTTAATTTTTTTTTTCTGAAATAAAAATTCACTTCACAAGGTCAAATCGAGTCAATGTTATGGCACTAATATCCATCTTATCGTCTTGGACTCTATTCGCAATTAGGTCGGGTCGGGTCGGGTCGGGAATGAGCTTTCAGATTTTTTGTCAATCCAACACAAATTATGAACCATAACAAATGTGACAAGTCAGGACAAGTTGGGACAAGTCGGGACAAGTGGGGACAAGTCAAGACAAGTCGGGACAAGTCGGGACAATTCGGGACTAGTCGGGACAAGTCGGGACAAGTCGGGACAAGTCGGTACAAGTCGGGACAAGTTTGGACAATCCGGGACAAGTCGGGACAAGTCGGTACAAGTCGGGTCAATTCGGGACAAGTAGGAACAAGTCGGGACATAGTTGGACAATCCGGGACAAGTCAGAACAAGTCGGGACATGTCGGGACAAGTGGGGACAAGTCGGGACAAGTCGGGACATGTTTGGACAATCCGGGACAAGAAGAGACAAGACGGGACAAGTCGAAACAAGACGGGACAAGTCGAAACAAGTCGGGACAAATCGGGAAAAGTTGGTACAAGTCGGTACAAGTCGGTACAAGTCAAGACAAGTCGGGACAAGTCGGGACAAATTTGGACAATCCAGGAAAAGTCGGGACAAGTCGGGACAAGTCGGGACAAGTTGGTACAAGTCGGGACAAGTCGGTATAAGTTTGGACAATCCAGGACGACAAGTCGGGACAAGTCGAAACAAGTCGGGAAAAGTCGGGAAAAATCGTGACAAGTCAGGACGAGTCGGTACAAGTCAGGACAAGTCGGGACAAGACGTGACAAGTAAGAACAAGTCGGGATAAGTCGGGATAAGTCAGGACAAGTCGAGACAAGTCGGGACAAGTCGGGACAAGTTTGGACAATCCGGGACAAGTCGGGAAAAGTCAGTACAAGTCGGGACAAGTCGGTACAAGTCGGAACAAGTCACGACAAGTCGGTACAAGTCGGGACAAGTTTGGACAATTCGGGGCAAGTCGGGACAAGTCGGGACAAGTCGAAACAAGTTGAAACAAGTCGGGACAAGTCGGTACGAGTCGTGACAAGTCAGGACAAGTCGATACAAGTCGGGACAAGTCAGGACAAGTCGGGACAAGTTGAGACAAGTCGGGACAAGTCGAAACAAGTCGGGACAAGTCAGGACAAGTCGGAACAAGTCGGGACAAGTTTGGACAATCCGGGACAAGTCGGGAAAAGTCAGTACCAGTCGGGACAAGTCGGTACAAGTCGGGACAAGTCACGACAAGTCGGTACAAGTCGGGACAAGTCTGGACAAGTCGGGACAAGTCGGGACAAGTCGGGACAAGTCGGGACAAGTCGGGACAAGTCTGGACAAGTCATGACAAGTCGGGACAAGTCGGGACAAGTCGGGACAAGTCGGGACAAGTCGGTACAAGTCGGGCCAAGTCGGAACAAGTCAGGACAAGTCAAGACAAGACGTTACAAGTTAGAACAAGTCAGAACAAGTCGGGACAAGTCGGGACAAGTATGGACAATCCAGGAAAAGTCGGGACAAGTCGGGACAAGTCAGGACGAGTCGGTACAAGTCAGGACAAGTCGGGACAAGACGTGACAAGTAAGAACAAGTCGGGACAAGTCGGGATAAGTCAGGACAAGTCGAGACAAGTCGGGACAAGTCGGGACAAGTTTGGACAATCCGGGACAAGTCGGGAAAAGTCAGTACAAGTCGGGACAAGTCGGTACAAGTCGGAACAAGTCACGAACAAGTCACGACAAATCGGTACAAGTCGGGACAAGTTTGGACAATTCGGGGCAAGTCGGGACAAGTCGGGACAAGTCGAAACAAGTTGAAACAAGTCGGGACAAGTCGGTACGAGTCGTGACAAGTCAGGACAAGTCGATACAAGTCGGGACAAGTCAGGACAAGTCGGGACAAGTTGAGACAAGTCGGGACAAGTCGAAACAAGTCGGGACAAGTCAGGACAAGTCGGAACAAGTCGGGACAAGTTTGGACAATCCGGGACAAGTCGGGAAAAGTCAGTACCAGTCGGGACAAGTCGGTACAAGTCGGGACAAGTCACGACAAGTCGGTACAAGTCGGGACAAGTCTGGACAAGTCGGGACAAGTCGGGACAAGACGTGACAAGTCAGAAAAAGTCTAGATGAGTCGGGACAAGTCGGGACAAGTCAGGACAAGTCGGGACAAGTCTGGACAAGTCATGACAAGTCGGGACAAGTCGGGACAAGTCGGGACAAGTCGGTACAAGTCGGGCCAAGTCGGAACAAGTCAGGACAAGTCAAGACAAGACGTTACAAGTTAGAACAAGTCAGAACAAGTCGGGACAAGTCGGGACAAGTATGGACAAGTCGGGGCAAGTTAGGATAAGTCGGGACAAGTCGGTAAAAGTCGGGACAGGTCAGGACAAGTCGGGACAAGTCGGGACAAAATGGGACAAGTCGGTAAAAGTCGGGACAGGTCAGGACAAGTCGGGACAAGTCGGGCCAAGTCGGAACAAGTCAGGACAAGTCGAGACATGACGTTCCAAGTTAGAACAAGTCAGAACAAGTCGGGACAAGTCGGGACAAGTCTGGACAAGTCGGGACAAGTCGGAACAAGACGTGACAAGTCAGAACAAGTCGAGACGAGTCGGGACAAGTCGGGACAAGTCGGGACAAGTCAGGACAAGTCGGGACAAGTCTGGACAAGTCGGGACAAGTCGGGACAAGTCGGTACAAGTCGGGACAAGTCTGGACAAGTCGTGACAAGTCGGAACAAGACGTGACAACTCAGAACAAGTCGAGACGAGTCGGGACAAGTCGGGGCAAGTCAGGACAAGTCGGGACAAGTCTGGACAAGTCGGGACAAGTCGGGACAAGTCGGTACAAGTCGGGACAAGTCTGGACAAGTCGGAACAAGACGTGACAAGTCAGAACAAGTCGAGACGAGTCGGGACAAGTCGGGACAAGTCAGGACAAGTCGGGACATGACGTGACAAGTCAGGACAAGTCAGGACAAGTCAGGACAAGTCAGGACAAGTCAGGACAAGTCAGGACAAGTTTGGATATTTCGGGACAAGCCGGGACAAGACGGAATTTCCACTTGGACTTCTTCACCCAGACTTTCTTTTTGGAATTTTATTTGGACTTCTTTGAAGTAGTTTGTGAAAAAAAATCAAAATTACAAAAAAAAACAAAAGATTTTAATATTTGTTTCGAATATTTCAGCAAAAATTCAATAATCAAAAAATTTCAATAAATATTTTTATTTCAGATTTTTTTTAATTTTATCAAAATTGTGAACTGAAACAACTTTCAAAATCCAATTTCCATTCAGGAAGAAACAAAAAAGTAATTCAATAAACACAGAATTTGAAATAAAAAGTTTTTGAAAAAAAAAATCTTGGAAAATTTCTTTTTCCACAAAGAAAATATTGAAGTCAGTCCATTTCTGAATATTTTGGTATCAAATCATCTCTCCAAAATTTTTCATAACGGCAAGAAATTTAATTTTTTTTTTCTGAAAAAAAAAATTCACTTCACAAGGTCAAATCGAGTCAATGTTATGGCACTAATATTCATCTTATCGTCTTGGACTCTATTCGCAATTAGGTCGGGTCGGGTCGGGTCGGGAATGAGCTTTCAGATTATTTGTCAATCCAACATATATTATGAACCATAACAGATGTGACAAGTCAGGACAAGTTGGGACAAGTCGGTAAAAGTCAAGACAAGTCGGGACAAGTCGGAACAAGTCGGGACAATTCAGGACAAGTCTGGACAAGTCGGTACATCTCGGGACAAGTTTTGACAATTCGGGACAAGTCGGGACAAGTCGGTACAAGTCGAGACAAGTCAGGACATGTCGGGACAAGTCGGGACAAGTCGGGACAAGTCGGGACAAGTCGGTACAAATCGGGACAAGTCGGGACAAGTCCGGAAAAGTCGGGACAGGTCGGGACAAGTCGATACAAGTCGGGACAAGTCGGGACAAGTTGGTACAAGTCGGGACAAGTCGGTATAAGTTTGGACAATCCAGGACGACAAGTCGGGACAAGTCGAAACAAGTCGGGAAAAGTCGGGAAAAATCGTGACAAGTCAGGACGAGTCGGTACAAGTCAGGACAAGTCGGGACAAGACGTGACAAGAAAGAACAAGTCGGGATAAGTCGGGATAAGTCAGGACAAGTCGAGACAAGTCGGGACAAGTCGGGACAAGTTTGGACAATCCGGGACAAGTCGGGAAAAGTCAGTACAAGTCGGGACAAGTCGGTACAAGTCGGAACAAGTCACGACAAGTCGGTACAAGTCGGGACAAGTTTGGACAATTCGGGGCAAGTCGGGACAAGTCGGGACAAGTCGAAACAAGTTGAAACAAGTCGGGACAAGTCGGTACGAGTCGTGACAAGTCAGGACAAGTCGATACAAGTCGGGACAAGTCAGGACAAGTCGGGACAAGTTGAGACAAGTCGGGACAAGTCGAAACAAGTCGGGACAAGTCAGGACAAGTCGGAACAAGTCGGGACAAGTGCGGACAATCCGGGACAAGTCGGGAAAAGTCAGTACCAGTCGGGACAAGTCGGTACAAGTCGGGACAAGTCACGACAAGTCGGTACAAGTCGGGACAAGTCTGGACAAGTCGGGACAAGTCGGGACAAGTCGGGACAAGTCGGGACAAGTCGGGACAAGTCTGGACAAGTCATGACAAGTCGGGACAAGTCGGGACAAGTCGGGACAAGTCGGGACAAGTCGGTACAAGTCGGGCCAAGTCGGAACAAGTCAGGACAAGTCAAGACAAGACGTTACAAGTTAGAACAAGTCAGAACAAGTCGGGACAAGTCGGGACAAGTATGGACAATCCAGGAAAAGTCGGGACAAGTCGGGACACGTCAGGACGAGTCGGTACAAGTCAGGACAAGTCGGGACAAGACGTGACAAGTAAGAACAAGTCGGGACAAGTCGGGATAAGTCAGGACAAGTCGAGACAAGTCGGGACAAGTCGGGACAAGTTTGGACAATCCGGGACAAGTCGGGAAAAGTCAGTACAAGTCGGGACAAGTCGGTACAAGTCGGAACAAGTCACGAACAAGTCACGACAAATCGGTACAAGTCGGGACAAGTTTGGACAATTCGGGGCAAGTCGGGACAAGTCGGGACAAGTCGAAACAAGTTGAAACAAGTCGGGACAAGTCGGTACGAGTCGTGACAAGTCAGGACAAGTCGATACAAGTCGGGACAAGTCAGGACAAGTCGGGACAAGTCGGGAAAAGTCAGTACCAGTCGGGACAAGTCGGTACAAGTCGGAACAAGTCACGAACAAGTCACGACAAATCGGTACAAGTCGGGACAAGTTTGGACAATTCGGGGCAAGTCGGGACAAGTCGGGACAAGTCGAAACAAGTTGAGACAAGTCGGGACAAGTCGAAACAAGTCGGGACAAGTCAGGACAAGTCGGAACAAGTCGGGACAAGTTTGGACAATCCGGGACAAGTCGGGAAAAGTCAGTACCAGTCGGGACAAGTCGGTACAAGTCGGGACAAGTCACGACAAGTCGGTACAAGTCGGGACAAGTCTGGACAAGTCGGGACAAGTCGGGACAAGACGTGACAAGTCAGAAAAAGTCTAGATGAGTCGGGACAAGTCGGGACAAGTCAGGACAAGTCGGGACAAGTCTGGACAAGTCATGACAAGTCGGGACAAGTCGGGACAAGTCGGGACAAGTCGGTACAAGTCGGGCCAAGTCGGAACAAGTCAGGACAAGTCAAGACAAGACGTTACAAGTTAGAACAAGTCAGAACAAGTCGGGACAAGTCGGGACAAGTATGGACAAGTCGGGGCAAGTTAGGATAAGTCGGGACAAGTCGGTAAAAGTCGGGACAGGTCAGGACAAGTCGGGACAAGTCGGGACAAAATGGGACAAGTCGGTTAAAGTCGGGACAGGTCAGGACAAGTCGGGACAATTCGGGACAAGTCGGGACAAGTCGGGCCAAGTCGGAACAAGTCAGGACAAGTCGAGACATGACGTTCCAAGTTAGAACAAGTCAGAACAAGTCGGGACAAGTCGGGACAAGTCTGGACAATTCGGGACAAGTCGGAACAAGACGTGACAAGTCAGAACAAGTCGAGACGAGTCGGGACAAGTCGGGACAAGTCGGGACAAGTCAGGACAAGTCGGGACAAGTCTGGACAAGTCGGGACAAGTCGGGACAAGTCGGTACAAGTCGGGACAAGTCTGGACAAGTCGTGACAAGTCGGAACAAGACGTGACAACTCAGAACAAGTCGAGACGAGTCGGGACAAGTCGGGGCAAGTCAGGACAAGTCGGGACAAGTCTGGACAAGTCGGGACAAGTCGGGACAAGTCGGTACAAGTCGGGACAAGTCTGGACAAGTCGGAACAAGATGTGACAAGTCAGAACAAGTCGAGACGAGTCGGGACAAGTCGGGACAAGTCAGGACAAGTCGGGACATGACGTGACAAGTCAGGACAAGTCAGGACAAGTCGGGACAACCCTGGACAAGTCGGGACAAGTCGGGACAACTCTGGACAAGACGGGACAAGTCAGGACAAGTCAGGACAAGTCAGGACAAGTCAGGACAAGTTTGGATATTTCGGGACAAGCCGGGACAAGACGGAATTTCCACTTGGACTTCTTCACCCAGACTTTCTTTTTGGAATTTTATTTGGACTTCTTTGAAGTAGTTTGTGAAAAAAAATCAAAATTACAAAAAAAAACAAAAGATTTTAATATTTGTTTCGAATATTTCAGCAAAAATTCAATAATCAAAAAATTTCAATAAATATTTTTATTTCAGATTTTTTTTAATTTTATCAAAATTGTGAACTGAAACAACTTTCAAAATACAATTTCCATTCAGGAAGAAACAAAAAAGTAATTCAATAAACACAGAATTTGAAATAAAAAGTTTTTGAAAAAAAAAAATCTTGGAAAATTTCTTTTTCCACAAAGAAAATATTGAAGTCAGTCCATTTCTGAATATTTTGGTATCAAATCATCTCTCCAAAATTTTTCATAACGGCAAGAAATTTAATTTTTTTTTTCTGAAAAAAAAAATTCACTTCACAAGGTCAAATCGAGTCAATGTTATGGCACTAATATTCATCTTATCGTCTTGGACTCTATTCGCAATTAGGTCGGGTCGGGTCGGGTCGGGAATGAGCTTTCAGATTATTTGTCAATCCAACATATATTATGAACCATAACAGATGTGACAAGTCAGGACAAGTTGGGACAAGTCGGTACAAGTCAAGACAAGTCGGGACAAGTCGGAACAAGTCGGGACAATTCAGGACAAGTCTGGACAAGTCGGTACAACTCGGGACAAGTTTGGACAATTCGGGACAAGTCGGGACAAGTCGGTACAAGTCGAGACAAGTCAGGACATGTCGGGACAAGTCGGGACAAGTCGGGACAAGTCGGGACAAGTCGGGACAAGTCGGTACAAATCGGGACAAGTCGGGACAAGTCCGGAAAAGTCGGGACAGGTCGGGACAAGTCGATACAAGTCGGGACAAGTCGGTACAAGTCGGGACAAGTCGGTAAAAGTCGGGACAAGTCTGGACAAGTCACGACAAGTCGGGAAAAGTCGGGACAAGACAAGTCGGAACAAGTCGGGACTTTTGGGTCGGGTCGAGGAAAATATTATTGTAAATATATTTTTTAATAGAATCATTTTGAATTTCAAATAATTCTGGACTTTTCACCTGGGCTCCTTACCCAGACATTTTATCCTGATTTCTTTTGGACATTTTACATGGAATTTCCACCTAGACTTCTTCACCCAGACTGTCTTCTTGGAATTTTATTTGGACTTCTTTGAAGTAGTTTGTGAAAAAAAATCAAAATTAAAAAAAAAAACAAAAGATTTTAATATTTGTTTCGAATATTTCAGCAGAATTATCAAAAAATTTCAAATGATATTTTTTTTTCAGATTTTTTTTAATTTTATCAGAATTGTGAACTGAAACAACTTTCACAATCCAATTTCTATTCAGGAAGAAACAAAAAAGTATCTCATTAAACACAATTTAAAATAAAAAATTTTTGAAAAAAAAATCTTGGAAAATTCCTTTTTTCGCAAAGAAAATATTGAAGTTAGTCCATTTATGAATATTTTGGTATCGAATCATCTCACCAAAATTTTTCATAACGGCAAGAAATTTAATTTTTTTTTTCTGAAATAAAAATTCACTTCACAAGGTCAAATCGAGTCAATGTTATGGCACTAATATCCATCTTATCGTCTTGGACTCTATTCGCAATTAGGTCGGGTCGGGTCGGGTCGGGAATGAGCTTTCAGATTTTTTGTCAATCCAACATAAATTATGAACCATAACAAATGTGACAAGTCAGGACAAGTTGGGACAAGTCGGGACAAGTGGGGACAAGTCAAGACAAGTCGGGACAAGTCGGGACAATTCGGGACTAGTCGGGACAAGTCGGGACAAGTCGGGACAAGTCGGTACAAGTCGGGACAAGTTTGGACAATCCGGGACAAGTCGGGACAAGTCGGTACAAGTCGGGTCAATTCGGGACAAGTAGGAACAAGTCGGGACATAGTTGGACAATCCGGGACAAGTCAGAACAAGTCGGGACATGTCGGGACAAGTGGGGACAAGTCGGGACAAGTCGGGACATGTTTGGACAATCCGGGACAAGAAGAGACAAGACGGGACAAGTCGAAACAAGACGGGACAAGTCGAAACAAGTCGGGACAAATCGGGAAAAGTTGGTACAAGTCGGTACAAGTCGGTACAAGTCGGTACAGTCAAGAAAAGTCGGGACAAGTCGGGACAAATTTGGACAATCCAGGAAAAGTCGGGACAAGTCGGGACAAGTCGGGACAAGTTGGTACAAGTCGGGACAAGTCGGTATAAGTTTGGACAATCCAGGACGACAAGTCGGGACAAGTCGAAACAAGTCGGGAAAAGTCGGGAAAAATCGTGACAAGTCAGGACGAGTCGGTACAAGTCAGGACAAGTCGGGACAAGACGTGACAAGTAAGAACAAGTCGGGACAAGTCGGGATAAGTCAGGACAAGTCGAGACAAGTCGGGACAAGTCGGGACAAGTTTGGACAATCCGGGACAAGTCGGGAAAAGTCAGTACAAGTCGGGACAAGTCGGTACAAGTCGGAACAAGTCACGACAGGTCGGTACAAGTCGGGACAAGTTTGGACAATTCGGGGCAAGTCGGGACAAGTCGGGACAAGTCGAAACAAGTTGAAACAAGTCGGGACAAGTCGGTACGAGTCGTGACAAGTCAGGACAAGTCGATACAAGTCGGGACAAGTCAGGACAAGTCGGGACAAGTTGAGACAAGTCGGGACAAGTCGAAACAAGTCGGGACAAGTCAGGACAAGTCGGAACAAGTCGGGACAAGTTTGGACAATCCGGGACAAGTCGGGAAAAGTCAGTACCAGTCGGGACAAGTTGGTACAAGTCGGGACAAGTCACGACAAGTCGGTACAAGTCGGGACAAGTCTGGACAAGTCGGGATAAGTCGGGACAAGACGTGACAAGTCAGAAAAAGTCTAGATGAGTCGGGACAAGTCGGGACAAGTCAGGACAAGTCGGGACAAGTCTGGACAAGTCATGACAAGTCGGGACAAGTCGGGACAAGTCGGGACAAGTCGGGACAAGTCGGTACAAGTCGGGCCAAGTCGGAACAAGTCAGGACAAGTCAAGACAAGACGTTACAAGTTAGAACAAGTCAGAACAAGTCGGGACAAGTATGGACAAGACGGGGCAAGTTAGGATAAGTCGGGACAAGTCGGGACAAGTCGGTAAAAGTCGGGACAGGTCAGGACAAGTCGGGACAAGTCGGGACAAAATGGGACAAGTCGGTAAAAGTCAGTACCAGTCGGGACAAGTTGGTACAATTCGGGACAAGTCACGACAAGTCGGTACAAGTCGGGACAAGTCTGGACAAGTCGGGACAAGTCGGAACAAGACGTGACAAGTCAGAACAAGTCGAGACGAGTCGGGACAAGTCGGGACAAGTCGGGACAAGTCAGGACAAGTCGGGACAAGTCTGGACAAGTCGGGACAAGTCGGGACAAGTCGGTACAAGTCGGGACAAGTCTGGACAAGTCGTGACAAGTCGGAACAAGACGTGACAACTCAGAACAAGTCGAGACGAGTCGGGACAAGTCGGGGCAAGTCAGGACAAGTCGGGACAAGTCTGGACAAGTCGGGACAAGTCGGGACAAGTCGGTACAAGTCGGGACAAGTCTGGACAAGTCGGAACAAGACGTGACAAGTCAGAACAAGTCGAGACGAGTCGGGACAAGTCGGGACAAGTCAGGACAAGTCGGGACAAGTCTGGACAAGTCGGGACAAGTCGGGACAAGTCGGGACAAGTCGGGACAAGTCGGGACAAGTCAGGACAAGTCGGGACAAGTCTGGACAAGTCGGGACAAGTCAGGACAAGTCGGGACAAGTCTGGACAAGTCGGGACAAGTCGGGACAAGTCGGGACAAGTCGGGACAAGTCGGGACAAGTCCGTACAAGTCGGGCCAAGTCGGAACAAGTCAGGACAAGTCGAGACATGACGTTACAAGTTAGAACAATTCAGAACAAGTCGTGACAAGTCGGGACAAGTCTGGACAAGTCGGGACAAGTCGGGACAAGACGTGACAAGTCAGAACAAGTCGAGACGAGTCGGGACAAGTCGGGACAAGTCAGGACAAGTCGGGACAAGTCTGGACAAGTCGGGACAAGTCGGTACAAGTCGTGACAAGTCAGGACAAGTCGATACAAGTCGGGACAAGTCAGGACAAGTCGGGACAAGTCGGGACAAGTCGGGACAAGTCGGGACAAGTCGGGACAAGTCGGGACAAGTCGGGACAAGTCGGGACAAGTTTGGTCAATTCGGGGCAAGTCGGGACAAGTCGGGACAAGTCGAAACAAGTTTGGACAATTCGGGGCAAGTCGGGACAAGTCGGGACAAGTCGGGACAAGTCGAAACATGTCGAAACAAGTCGGAACAAGTCGGTACAAGTCGGGACAAGTCGGTATAAGTTTGGACAATCCGGGACGACAAGTCCGGACAAGTCGAAACAAGTCGGGAAAAGTCGGGAAAAATCGTGACAAGTCAGGACGAGTCGGTACAAGTCAGGACAAGTCGGGACAAGACGTGACAAGTAAGAACAAGTCGGGACAAGTCGGGATAAGTCAGGACAAGTCGGGACAAGTCGGGACAAGTTTGGACAATTCGGGGCAAGTCGGGACAAGTCTGGACAAGTCGAAACAAGTTTGGACAATTCGGGGCAAGTCGGGACAAGTCGGGACAAGTCGAAACAAGTCGAGACAAGTCGGGACAAGTCGAAACAAGTCGGGACAAGTCGGTACAAGTCGGGACAAGTCGGTACATGTTTGGACAATCCGGGACAAGAAGAGACAAGACGGGACAAGTCGAAACAAGACGGGACAAGTCGAAACAAGTCGGGACAAATCGGGAAAAGTTGGTACAAGTCGGTACAAGTCGGTACAAGTCGGGCCAAGTCAGAACAAGTCAGGACAAGTCGAGACATGACGTTACAAGTTAGAACAAGTCAGAACAAGTCGGGACAAGTCGGGACAAGTCTGGACAAGTCGGGACAAGTCGGGACAAGACGTGACAAGACAAAACAAGTCGAGACGAGTCGAGACGAGTCGGGACAAGTCAGGACAAGTCGAGACAAGTCTGGACAAGTCGGGACAATTCGGGACAAGTCGGGACAAGTCGGGATAAGTCGGGAACAAGACGTGACAAGTCAGAAAAAGTCTAGACGAGTCGGGACAAGTCAGGACAAGTCGGGACAAGTCTGAACAAGTCGGGACAAGTCGGGACAAGTCAGGACAAGTCGGGACAATTCGGGACAAGTCGGGACAAGTCGGGACAAGTCGGTACAAGTCGGGCCAAGTCGGAACAAGTCAGGACAAGTCGAGACATGACGTTACAAGTTAGAACAAGTCAGAACAAGTGGGGACAAGTCGGGACAAGTCTGGACACGTCGGGACAAGTCGAAACAAGACGGGAATAATCGGGAAAAGTTGGTACAAGTCGGTACAAGTCGGTACAAGTCATGACAAGTCGGGACAAGTCGGGACAAATTTGGACAATCCAGGAAAAGTCGGGACAAGTCGGGACAAGTTGGTACAAGTCGTGACAGTTCGGTACAAGCCAGGACAAGTTGGTACAAGTCGGAACAAGTCAGGACAAGTCGGGACAAGTCGGTACAAGTCGGGCCAAGTCGGAACAAGTCAGGACAAGTCGAGACATGACGTTACAAGTTAGAACAAGTCAGAACAAGTCGGGACAAGTCGGGACAAGTATGGACAAGTCGGGGCAAGTTAGGACAAGTCGGGACAAGTCGGGACAAGTCGGGAAAAGTCGGGACTGGTCGGGACAAGTCGGGACAAGTCGGGACAAGTCAGGACAAGTCTGGACAAGTCGGGACGAGTCGGGACAAGTCGATACAAGTCGGGACAAGTCGGGCCAAGTCGGAACAAGTCAGGACAAGTCGAGACATGACGTTACAAGTTAGAACAAGTCAGAACAAGTCGGGACAAGTCGGGACAAGTCGGGACAAGTCAGGACAAGTCTGGACAAGTCGGGACAAGTCGGGACAAGTCGATACAAGTCGGTTCAAGTCGGGCCAAGTCGGAACAAGTCAGGACAAGTCGAGACATGACGTTACAAGTTAGAACAAGTCAGAACAAGTCGGGACAAGTCGGGACAAGTCTGGACAAGTCGGAACAAGTCGGGACAAGACGTGACAAGTCAGAACAAGTCGAGACGAGTCGGGGCAAGTCAAGACAAGTCAGGACAGGTCGGGACAAGTCTGGACAAGTCGGGACAAGTCAGGACAAGTCTGGACAAGTCGGGACAAGTTTGGACAAGTTGGACAAGTCGGTACAAGTCGTGACAAGTCAGGACAAGTCGATGCAAGTCGGGACAAGTCAGGACAAGTCGGGACAAGTCGAGACAAGTCAAGACAAGTCGAAACAAGTCGGGACAAGTCAGGACAAGTCGGAACAAGTCGGGACAAGTTTGGACAATCCGGGACAAGTCGGGAAAAGTCAGTACAAGTCGGGACAAGTCGGGACAAGTCGGGACAAGTCGCTACAAGTCGGAACAAGTCACGACAAGTCGGTACAAGTCGGGACAAGTTTGGACAATTTGGTTTAAGTCGGGACAAGTCGGGACAAGTCGAAACAAGTTGAAACAAGTCGGGACAAGTCGGTACAAGTCGTGACAAGTCAGGACAAGTCGATACAAGTCGGGACAAGTCAGGACAAGTCGGGACAAGTCGAGACAAGTCGGGACAAGTCGAAACAAGTCGGGACAAGTCAGGACAAGTCGGAACAAGTCGGGACAAGTTTGGACAATCCGGGACAAGTCGGGAAAAGTCAGTACAAGTCGGGACAAGTCGGGACAAGTCGGGACAAGTCGGTACAAGTCGGGACAAGTCACGACAAGTCGGTACAAGTCGGGACAAGTCTGGACAAGTCGGGACAAGTCGGGACAAGACGTGACAAGTCAGAAAAAGTCTAGACGAGTCGGGACAAGTCAGGACAAGTCAGGACAAGTCGGGACAAGTCTGGACAAGTCGGGACAAGTCGGGACAAGACGTGACAAGTCAGAAAAAGTCTAGACGAGTCGGGACAAGTCGGGACAAGTCAGGACAAGTCGGGACAAGTCTGGACAAGTCGGGACAAGTCGGGACAAGTCGGGACAAGTCGGGACAAGTCGGTACAAGTCGGGCCAAGTCGGAACAAGTCAGGACAAGTCGAGACATGACGTTACAAGTTAGAAGAAGTCAGAACAAGTCGGGACAAGTCGGGACAAGTATGGACAAGTCGGAGTAAGTTAGGACAAGTCGGGACAAGTCGGGAAAAGTCGGGACAGGTCGGGACAAGTCGGGACAAAATGGGACAAGTCGGTAAAAGTCGGGACAGGTCAGGACAAGTCGGGACAATTCGGGACAAGTCGGAACAAGTGGGGACAAGTCGGGACAATTCGGGCCAAGTCGGAACAAGTCAGGACAAGTCGAGACATGACGTTACAAGTTAGAACAAGTCAGAACAAGTCGGGACAAGTCGGGACAAGTCGGGCCAAGTCGGAACAAGTCGAGACATGACGTTACAAGTTAGAACAAGTCAGAACAAGTCGGGACAAGTCAGGACAAATCAGGACAAGTCTGGACAAGTCGGGACAAGTCGGTACAAGTCAGGACAAGTCTGGACAAGTCGGGACAAGTCGGGACAAGACGTGACAAGTCAGAAAAAGTCTAGACGAGTCGGGACAAGTCGGGACAAGTCAGGACAAGTCGGGACAAGTCGGTACAAGTCGGGCCAAGTCGGAACAAGTCAGGACAAGTCGAGACATGACGTTACGAGTTAGAACAAGTCAGAACAAGTCGGGACAAGTCGGGACAAGTCTGGATAAGTCTGGACAAGTCGGGACAAGTCAGGACAAGTCTGGACAAGTCGGGACAAGTTGGGACAAGTCGGGACAAGTCGGTACAAGTCGTGACAAGTCAGGACAAGTCGATACAAGTCGGGACAAGTCAGGACAAGTCGGGACAAGTCGGGACAAGTCAGTACAAGTCGGGACAAGTCGGTACAAGTCGGGACAAGTTTGGACAATTCGGAGCAAGTCAGGACAAGTCGGGACAAGACGTGACATGTCAGAACAAGTCGGGTCAAGTTGGTTCTAGTCATGACAAGTCGGTACAAGTCGGGACAAGTCGGGACAAGTCAGGACAAGTCGGGACAAGTCGGGACAAGTCGAGACAAGTCGGGACAAGTCGGGCCAAGTCGGAACAAGTCAGGACAAGTCGAGACATGACGTTACGAGTTAGAACAAGTCAGAACAAGTCGGGACAAGTCGGGACAAGTCTGGATAAGTCTGGACAAGTCGGGACAAGTCAGGACAAGTCTGGACAAGTCGGGACAAGTTGGGACAAGTCGGGACAAGTCGGTACAAGTCGTGACAAGTCAGGACAAGTCGATACAAGTCGGGACAAGTCAGGACAAGTCGGGACAAGTCGGGACAAGTCAGTACAAGTCGGGACAAGTCGGTACAAGTCGGGACAAGTTTGGACAATTCGGAGCAAGTCAGGACAAGTCGGGACAAGACGTGACATGTCAGAACAAGTCGGGTCAAGTTGGTTCTAGTCATGACAAGTCGGTACAAGTCGGGACAAGTCGGGACAAGTCAGGACAAGTCGGGACAAGTCGGGACAAGTCGAGACAAGTCGGGACAAGTCGGGACAAGTCGGGAAAAGCCGAGACAAATCGAGACTAGCCGGGATATTTTGAAAAAGTGAAAGCTACAAGAATTTTGAAAACAAAAAATTTGAATTTTTATTTTAGCCAAAATTTAAACAGTTTTGAGAAAATAAGCTTTACGATTTTTTGTCAATCCAACCAAAATTATGAACCAAAACAAGTGTGACAGTCAATTTTTGTTCGAACTGAAATTGACAAGTCGGAACAAGTCGGGACAAGTATGGACAAGTCGGGGCAAGTTAGGACAAGTCGGGACAAGTCGGGACAAGTCGGGAAAAGTCGGGACAGGTCGGGACAAGTCGGGACAAAATATGACAAGTCGGTAAAAGTCGGGACAGGTCAGGACAAGTCGGGACAATTCGGGACAAGTCGGAACAAGTGGGGACAAGTCGGGACAAGTCGGGCCAAGTCGGAACAAGTCAGGACAAGTCGAGACATGACGTTACAAGTTATAACAAGTCAGAACAAGTCGGGACAAGTCGGGACAAGTCTGGACAAATCAGGACAAGTCGGAACAAGACGTGACAATTCGGAGCAAGTCGGGACAAGTCGGGACAAGACGTGACATGTCAGAACAAGTCGGGTCAAGTTGGTTCTAGTCAAGACAAGTCGGTACAAGTCGGGACAAGTCGGGACAAGTCAGGACAAGTCGGGACAAGTCGGGACAAGTCGAGACAAGTCGGGACAAGTCGGGACAAGTCGGGAAAAGCCGAGACAAATCGAGACTAGCCGGGATATTTTGAAAAAGTGAAAGCTACAAAAATTTTGAAAACAAAAAATTTGAATTTTTATTTTAGCCAAAATTTAAACAGTTTTGAGAAAATAAGCTTTACGATTTTTTGTCAATCCAACCAAAATTATGAACCAAAACAAGTGTGACAGTCAATTTTTGTTCGAACTGAAATTGACAAGTCGGAACAAGTCGGGACAAGTATGGACAAGTCGGGGCAAGTTAGGACAAGTCGGGACAAGTCGGGACAAGTCGGGAAAAGTCGGAACAAGTGGGGACAAGTCGGGACAAGTCGGGCCAAGTCGGAACAAGTCAGGACAAGTCGAGACATGACGTTACAAGTTATAACAAGTCAGAACAAGTCGGGACAAGTCGGGACAAGTCTGGACAAATCAGGACAAGTCGGAACAAGACGTGACAAGTCAGAACAAGTCGAGACGAGTCGGGACAAGTCGGGACAAGTCAGGACAAGTCGGGACAAGTCTGGACAAGTCGGGACAAGTCGGGACAAGTCGGTACAAGTCGGGACAAGTCTGGACAAGTCGGGACAAGTCGGAACAAGACGTGACAAGTCAGAACAAGTCGAGACGAGTCGGGACAAGTCGGGACAAGTCAGGACAAGTCGGGACAAGTCTGGACAAGTCGGGACAAGTCGGGACAAGTCGGTACAAGTCGGGACAAGTCTGGACAAGTCAGGACAAGTCGGGACAAGTCTGGACAAGTCGGGACAAGTCGGGACAAGTCGGGACAAGTCGGGACAAGTCGGTACAAGTCGGGCCAAGTCGGAACAAGTCAGGACAAGTCGAGACATGACGTTACAAGTTAGAACAAGTCAGAACAAGTCGGGACAAGTTTGGACAATCCGGGACAAGTCTGGACAAGTCTGGACAAGTCGGGACAAGTCAGGACAAGTCTGGACAAGTCGGGACAAGTCGGGACAAGTCGGGACAAGTCGGGACAAGTCGGGACAAGTCGGGACAAGTCGGTACAAGTCGGGCCAAGTCGGAACAAGTCAGGACAAGTCGAGACATGACGTTACAAGTTAGAACAAGTCAGAACAAGTCGGGACAAGTTTGGACAATCCGGGACAAGTCTGGACAAGTCTGGACAAGTCGGGACAAGTCAGGACAAGTCTGGACAAGTCTGGACAAGTCGGGACAAGTCGGGACAAGTCGGTACAAGTCGGGACAAGTCTGGACAAGTCGGAACAAGACGTGACAAGTCAGAACAAGTCGAGACGAGTCGGGACAAGTCGGGACAAGTCAGGACAAGTCGGGACAAGTCTGGACAAGTCGGGACAAGTCGGGACAAGTCGGGACAAGTCGGGACAAGTCGGGACAAGTCAGGACAAGTCGGGACAAGTCTGGACAAGTCGGGACAAGTCAGGACAAGTCGGGACAAGTCTGGACAAGTCGGGACAAGTCGGGACAAGTCGGGACAAGTCGGGACAAGTCGGGACAAGTCGGTACAAGTCGGGCCAAGTCGGAACAAGTCAGGACAAGTCGAGACATGACGTTACAAGTTAGAACAATTCAGAACAAGTCGGGACAAGTCGGGACAAGTCTGGACAAGTCGGGACAAGTCGGGACAAGACGTGACAAGTCAGAACAAGTCGAGACGAGTCGGGACAAGTCGGGACAAGTCAGGACAAGTCGGGACAAGTCTGGACAAGTCGGGACAAGTCGGTACAAGTCGTGACAAGTCAGGACAAGTCGATACAAGTCGGGACAAGTCAGGACAAGTCGGGACAAGTCGGGACAAGTCGGGACAAGTCGGGACAAGTCGGGACAAGTCGGGACAAGTCGGGACAAGTCGGGACAAGTCGGGACAAGTTTGGTCAATTCGGGGCAAGTCGGGACAAGTCGGGACAAGTCGAAACAAGTTTGGACAATTCGGGGCAAGTCGGGACAAGTCGGGACAAGTCGAAACATGTCGAAACAAGTCGGAACAAGTCGGTACAAGTCGGGACAAGTCGGTATAAGTTTGGACAATCCGGGACGACAAGTCCGGACAAGTCGAAACAAGTCGGGAAAAGTCGGGAAAAATCGTGACAAGTCAGGACGAGTCGGTACAAGTCAGGACGAGTCGGGACAAGACGTGACAAGTAAGAACAAGTCGGGACAAGTCGGGATAAGTCAGGACAAGTCGGGACAAGTCGGGACAAGTTTGGACAATTCGGGGCAAGTCGGGACAAGTCTGGACAAGTCGAAACAAGTTTGGACAATTCGGGGCAAGTCGAGACAAGTCGGGACAAGTCGAAACAAGTCGAGACAAGTCGGGACAAGTCGAAACAAGTCGGGACAAGTCGGTACAAGTCGGGACAAGTCGGTACATGTTTGGACAATCCGGGACAAGAAGAGACAAGACGGGACAAGTCGAAACAAGACGGGACAAGTCGAAACAAGTCGGGACAAATCGGGAAAAGTTGGTACAAGTCGGTACAAGTCGGTACAAGTCGGGCCAAGTCGGAACAAGTCAGGACAAGTCGAGACATGACGTTACAAGTTAGAACAAGTCAGAACAAGTCGGGACAAGTCGGGACAAGTCTGGACAAGTCGGGACAAGTCGGGACAAGACGTGACAAGACAAAACAAGTCGAGACGAGTCGAGACGAGTCGGGACAAGTCAGGACAAGTCGAGACAAGTCTGGACAAGTCGGGACAATTCGGGACAAGTCGGGACAAGTCGGGATAAGTCGGGAACAAGACGTGACAAGTCAGAAAAAGTCTAGACGAGTCGGGACAAGTCAGGACAAGTCGGGACAAGTCTGAACAAGTCGGGACAAGTCGGGACAAGTCAGGACAAGTCGGGACAATTCGGGACAAGTCGGGACAAGTCGGGACAAGTCGGTACAAGTCGGGCCAAGTCGGAACAAGTCAGGACAAGTCGAGACATGACGTTACAAGTTAGAACAAGTCAGAACAAGTGGGGACAAGTCGGGACAAGTCTGGACACGTCGGGACAAGTCGAAACAAGACGGGAATAATCGGGAAAAGTTGGTACAAGTCGGTACAAGTCGGTACAAGTCATGACAAGTCGGGACAAGTCGGGACAAATTTGGACAATCCAGGAAAAGTCGGGACAAGTCGGGACAAGTTGGTACAAGTCGTGACAGGTCGGTACAAGCCAGGACAAGTTGGTACAAGTCGGAACAAGTCAGGACAAGTCGGGACAAGTCGGTACAAGTCGGGCCAAGTCGGAACAAGTCAGGACAAGTCGAGACATGACGTTACAAGTTAGAACAAGTCAGAACAAGTCGGGACAAGTCGGGACAAGTATGGACAAGTCGGGGCAAGTTAGGACAAGTCGGGACAAGTCGGGACAAGTCGGGAAAAGTCGGGACTGGTCGGGACAAGTCGGGACAAGTCGGGACAAGTCAGGACAAGTCTGGACAAGTCGGGACGAGTCGGGACAAGTCGATACAAGTCGGGACAAGTCGGGCCAAGTCGGAACAAGTCAGGACAAGTCGAGACATGACGTTACAAGTTAGAACAAGTCAGAACAAGTCGGGACAAGTCGGGACAAGTCGGGACAAGTCAGGACAAGTCTGGACAAGTCGGGACAAGTCGGGACAAGTCGATACAAGTCGGTACAAGTCGGGCCAAGTCGGAACAAGTCAGGACAAGTCTGGACAAGTCGGGACGAGTCGGGACAAGTCGATACAAGTCGGGACAAGTCGGGCCAAGTCGGAACAAGTCAGGACAAGTCGAGACATGACGTTACAAGTTAGAACAAGTCAGAACAAGTCGGGACAAGTCGGGACAAGTCGGGACAAGTCAGGACAAGTCTGGACAAGTCGGGACAAGTCGGGACAAGTCGATACAAGTCGGTACAAGTCGGGCCAAGTCGGAACAAGTCAGGACAAGTCGAGACATGACGTTACAAGTTAGAACAAGTCAGAACAAGTCGGGACAAGTCTGGACAAGTCGGAACAAGTCGGGACAAGACGTGACAAGTCAGAACTAGTCGAGACGAGTCGGGGCAAGTCAAGACAAGTCAGGACAGGTCGGGACAAGTCTGGACAAGTCGGGACAAGTCAGGACAAGTCTGGACAAGTCGGGACAAGTTTGGACAAGTTGGACAAGTCGGTACAAGTCGTGACAAGTCAGGACAAGTCGATGCAAGTCGGGACAAGTCAGGACAAGTCGGGACAAGTCGAGACAAGTCAAGACAAGTCGAAACAAGTCGGGACAAGTCAGGACAAGTCGGAACAAGTCGGGACAAGTTTGGACAATCCGGGACAAGTCGGGAAAAGTCAGTACAAGTCGGGACAAGTCGGGACAAGTCGGGACAAGTCGCTACAAGTCGGAACAAGTCACGACAAGTCGGTACAAGTCGGGACAAGTTTGGACAATTCGGTTTAAGTCGGGACAAGTCGGGACAAGTCGAAACAAGTTGAAACAAGTCGGGACAAGTCGGTACAAGTCGTGACAAGTCAGGACAAGTCGATACAAGTCGGGACAAGTCAGGACAAGTCGGGACAAGTCGAGACAAGTCGGGACAAGTCGAAACAAGTCGGGACAAGTCAGGACAAGTCGGAACAAGTCGGGACAAGTTTGGACAATCCGGGACAAGTCGGGAAAAGTCAGTACAAGTCAGGACAAGTCGGGACAAGTCGGGACAAGTCGGGACAAGTCGGGACAAGACGTGACAAGTCAGAAAAAGTCTAGACGAGTCGGGACAAGTCAGGACAAGTCAGGACAAGTCGGGACAAGTCTGGACAAGTCGGGACAAGTCGGGACAAGACGTGACAAGTCAGAAAAAGTCTAGACGAGTCGGGACAAGTCGGGACAAGTCAGGACAAGTCGGGACAAGTCTGGACAAGTCGGGACAAGTCGGGACAAGTCGGGACAAGTCGGGACAAGTCGGTACAAGTCAGGCCAAGTCGGAACAAGTCAGGACAAGTCGAGACATGACGTTACAAGTTAGAAGAAGTCAGAACAAGTCGGGACAAGTCGGGACAAGTATGGACAAGTCGGAGTAAGTTAGGACAAGTCGGGAAAAGTCGGGACAGGTCGGGACAAGTCGGGACAAAATGGGACAAGTCGGTAAAAGTCGGGACAGGTCAGGACAAGTCGGGACAATTCGGGACAAGTCGGAACAAGTGGGGACAAGTCGGGACAATTCGGGCCAAGTCGGAACAAGTCAGGACAAGTCGAGACATGACGTTACAAGTTAGAACAAGTCAGAACAAGTCGGGACAAGTCGGGACAAGTCGGGCCAAGTCGGAACAAGTCGAGACATGACGTTACAAGTTAGAACAAGTCAGAACAAGTCGGGACAAGTCAGGACAAATCAGTACAAGTCTGGACAAGTCGGGACAAGTCGGTACAAGTCAGGACAAGTCTGGACAAGTCGGGACAAGTCGGGACAAGACGTGACAAGTCAGAAAAAGTCTAGACGAGTCGGGACAAGTCGGGACAAGTCAGGACAAGTCGGGACAAGTCTGGACACGTCGGGACAAGTCGGGACAAGTCGGGACAAGTCGGGACAAGTCGGTACAAGTCGGGCCAAGTCGGAACAAGTCAGGACAAGTCGAGACATGACGTTACGAGTTAGAACAAGTAAGAACAAGTCGGGACAAGTCGGGACAAGTCTGGATAAGTCTGGACAAGTCGGGACAAGTCAGGACAAGTCTGGACAAGTCGGGACAAGTTGGGACAAGTCGGGACAAGTCGGTACAAGTCGTGACAAGTCAGGACAAGTCGATACAAGTCGGGACAAGTCAGGACAAGTCGGGACAAGTCGAGACAAGTCGGGACAAGTCGAAACAAGTCGGGACAAGTCAGGACAAGTCGGAACAAGTCGGGACAAGTGCGGACAATCCGGCACAAGTCGGGAAAAGTCAGTACAAGTCGGGACAAGTCGGGACAAGTCGGTACAAGTCAGGACAAGTCACGACAAGTCGATACAAGTCGGGACAAGTCGGGACAAGTCGGGACAAGTCTGGACAAGTCGGGACAAGTCGATACAAGTCGGGACAAGTTTGGACAATCCGGGACCAGTCAGGACAAGTCGGTTCAAGTCGGAACAAGTATGGACAATCCGGGACATGTCGGGACTGGTCGAGACAAGTTTGGACAATCCGGGACAAGTCGGGACAAGTCGGTACAAGTCGGGACAAGTCGCTACAAATTTGGACATTCCGGGACTATTCGGGACAATTCTGGACAAGTCAAGACAATTTGGAATAAGTAGAAACAAGTCGGGACAAGTCAGGACAAGTCGGGACAAGTCGGGACAAGTCGGGACAAGTCGGGACAAGTCGGTACAAGTCGGGCCAAGTCGGAACAAGTCAGGACAAGTCGAGACATGACGTTACAAGTTAGAACAAGTCAGAACAAGTCGGGACAAGTCGTGACAAGTCTGGACAAGTCGGGACAAGTCGGGACAAGACGTGACAAGTCAGAACAAGTCGAGACGAGTCGAGACAAGTCGGGACAAGTCAGGACAAGTCGGGACAAGTCTGGACAAGTCGGGACAAGTCGGGACAAGTCGGGACAAGACGTGACATGTCAGAACAAGTCGGGTCAAGTTGGTTCTAGTCAAGACAAGTCGGTACAAGTCGGGACAAGTCGGGACAAGTCAGGACAAGTCGGGACAAGTCGGGACAAGTCGAGACAAGTCGGGACAAGTCGGGACAAGTCGGGAAAAGCCGAGACAAATCGAGACTAGCCGGGATATTTTGAAAAAGTGAAAGCTACAAAAATTTTGAAAACAAAAAATTTGAATTTTTATTTTAGCCAAAATTTAAACAGTTTTGAGAAAATAAGCTTTACGATTTTTTGTCAATCCAACCAAAATTATGAACCAAAACAAGTGTGACAGTCAATTTTTGTTCGAACTGAAATTGACAAGTCGGAACAAGTCGGGACAAGTATGGACAAGTCGGGGCAAGTTAGGACAAGTCGGGACAAGTCGGGACAAGTCGGGAAAAGTCGGAACAAGTGGGGACAAGTCGGGACAAGTCGGGCCAAGTCGGAACAAGTCAGGACAAGTCGAGACATGACGTTACAAGTTATAACAAGTCAGAACAAGTCGGGACAAGTCGGGACAAGTCTGGACAAATCAGGACAAGTCGGAACAAGACGTGACAAGTCAGAACAAGTCGAGACGAGTCGGGACAAGTCGGGACAAGTCAGGACAAGTCGGGACAAGTCTGGACAAGTCGGGACAAGTCGGGACAAGTCGGTACAAGTCGGGACAAGTCTGGACAAGTCGGGACAAGTCGGAACAAGACGTGACAAGTCAGAACAAGTCGAGACGAGTCGGGACAAGTCGGGACAAGTCAGGACAAGTCGGGACAAGTCTGGACAAGTCGGGACAAGTCGGGACAAGTCTGGACAAGTCGGGACAAGTCGGGACAAGTCGGGACAAGTCGGGACAAGTCGGGACAAGTCGGGACAAGTCGGTACAAGTCGGGCCAAGTCGGAACAAGTCAGGACAAGTCGAGACATGACGTTACAAGTTAGAACAAGTCAGAACAAGTCGGGACAAGTTTGGACAATCCGGGACAAGTCTGGACAAGTCTGGACAAGTCGGGACAAGTCAGGACAAGTCTGGACAAGTCGGGACAAGTTGGGACAAGTCGGGACAAGTCAGTACAAGTCGTGACAAGTCAGGACAAGTCGATACATGTCGGGACAAGTCAGGACAAGTCGGGACAAGTCGAGACAAGTCGAGACAAGTCAGAACAAGTCGAGACGAGTCGGGACAAGTCGGGACAAGTCAGGACAAGTCGGGACAAGTCAGTACAAGTCGTGACAAGTCAGGACAAGTCGATACATGTCGGGACAAGTCAGGACAAGTCGGGACAAGTCGAGACAAGTCGAGACAAGTCGGGACAAGTCGAAACTAGTCGGGACAAGTCAGGACAAGTCGGAACAAGTCGGGACAAGTTTGGACAATCCGGGACAATTCAGGACAAGTCTGGACAAGTCGGGACCAGTCAGGACAAGTCTGGACAAGTTGGGACAAGTCGGGACAAGTCGGTACAAGTCGTGACAAGTCAGGACAAGTCGAGACATGACGTTACAAGTTAGAACAAGTCAGAACAAGTCGGGACAACTCGGGACAAGTCTGGACAAGTCGGGACAAGTCGGGACAAGACGGGACAAGTCAGAACAAGTCGAGACGAGTCGAGACAAGTCGGGACAAGTCAGGACAAGTCGGGACAAGTCTGGACAAGTCGGGACAAGTCGGGACAAGTCGGGACAAGTCGGTACAAGTCGGGATAAGTCGGGATAAGTCGGAACAAGTCAGGACAAGTCGAGACATGACGTTACAAGTTAGAACAAGTCAGAACAAGTCGGGACAAGTCGGGACAAGTCTGGACAAGTCTGGACAAGTCGGGACAAGTCAGGACAAGTCTGGACAAGTCGGGACAAGTTGGGACAAGTCGGGACAAGTCGGTACAAGTCGTGACAAGTCAGGACAAGTCGATACAAGTCGGGACAAGTCAGGACAAGTCGGGACAAGTCGAGACAAGTCGGGACAAGTCGAAACAAGTCGGGACAAGTCAGGACAAGTCGGAACAAGTCGGGAGAAGTTTGGACAATTCGGGACAAGTAAGGGTCTAGTCGGTACAAGTCGGTACAAGTCGGGACAAGTCGGTACAAGTCGGGACAAGTTTGGACAATCCGGGGCAAGTTGGGACAAGTCGGAACAAGTCGGGACAAGTCGGTACAAGTCGGGACAAGTTTGGAAAATCTGGGACAAGTCGAGACAAGTCGAGACAAGTCGGGACAAGTCGGGACAAGTCGAAACAAGTCGGGACAAGTCGGTATAAGTCGGGACAAGTCGGTACATGTTTGGACAATCCGGGACAAGAAGAGACAAGACAGGACAAGTCAAGACAATTTGGAATAAGTAGAAACAAGTCGGGACAAGTCAGGACAAGTCGGGACAAGTCGGGACAAGTCGGGACAAGTCGGTACAAGTCGGGCCAAGTCGGAACAAGTCAGGACAAGTCGAGACATGACGTTACAAGTTAGAACAAGTCAGAACAAGTCGGGACAAGTCGTGACAAGTCTGGACAAGTCGGGACAAGTCGGGACAAGACGTGACAAGTCAGAACAAGTCGAGACGAGTCGAGACAAGTCGGGACAAGTCAGGACAAGTCGGGACAAGTCTGGACAAGTCGGGACAAGTCGGGACAAGTCGGGACAAGTCGGGACAAGTCGGGACAAGTCGGGACAAGTCGGGACAAGTCGGGACAAGTCGGGACAAGTCGGTACAAGTCGGGCCAAGTCGGAACAAGTCAGGACAAGTCGAGACATGACGTTACGAGTTAGAACAAGTCAGAACAAGTCGGGACAAGTCGGGACAAGTCTGGATAAGTCTGGACAAGTCGGGACAAGTCAGGACAAGTCTGGACAAGTCGGGACAAGTTGGGACAAGTCGGGACAAGTCGGTACAAGTCGTGACAAGTCAGGACAAGTCGATACAAGTCGGGACAAGTCGAGACAAGTCGATACAAGTCGGGAAAATTTTGGACAATCCGGGACAAGTCGGGACAAGTCGGGACAAGTCGGGACAAGTCGGGACAAGTCGATACAAATCGGGACAAGTTTGGACAATCCGGGACCAGTCAGGACAAGTCGGTACAAGTCGGAACAAGTATGGACAATCCGGGACATGTCGGGACTGGTCGAGACAAGTTTGGACAATCCGGGACAAGTCGGGACAAGTCGGTACAAGTCGGGACAAGTCGGTACAAATTTGGACATTCCGGGACAAGTCGGGACAAGTCGGGACAAGTCGGGACAAGTCGAAACAAGCCAGGACAAGCCCGGACAAGTCGGGACCAGTCAGGACAAGTCAGGACAAGTCGGAACAAGTCGTGACAAGTCAGGACAAGTCGAAACAAGTCGAAACAAGTCGGGACAATTCGGGACAAGTCGGAACAAGTCGGGACAAGTCGAGACAAGTCGAGACAAGTCGGTACAAGTCGAGACAAGTTTGGACAATCCGGGACAAGTCGGGACAAGTTTGGACATTCCAGTACAAGTCGGTACAAGTAGGTAAAAGTCGGGACAAATCGGGACAAGTCGGGAAAAGTCGGGACAAGTCAAGACAATTTGGAATAAGTAGAAACAAGTCGGGACAAGTCAGGACAAGTCGGAACAAGTCAGGACAAGTCGAGACATGACGTTACAAGTTAGAACAAGTCAGAACAAGTCGGGACAAGTCGGGACAAGTCTGGACAAGTCGGGACAAGTCGGGACAAGACGTGACAAGTCAGAACAAGTCGAGACAAGTCGAGACAAGTCGGGACAAGTCAGGACAAGTCGGGACAAGTCTGGACAAGTCGGGACAAGTCGGGACAAGTCGGGACAAGTCGGGACAAGTCGGGACAAGTCGGGACAAGTCGGTACAAGTCGGGCCAAGTCGGAACAAGTCAGGACAAGTCGAGACATGACGTTACGAGTTAGAACAAGTCAGAACAAGTCGGGACAAGTCGGGACAAGTCTGGATAAGTCTGGACAAGTCGGGACAAGTCAGGACAAGTCTGGACAAGTCGGGACAAGTCGGTACAAGTCGTGACAAGTCAGGACAAGTCGATACAAGTCGGGACAAGTCAGGACAAGTCGGGACAAGTCGAGACAAGTCGGGACAAGTCGAAACAAGTCGGGACAAGTCAGGACAAGTCGGAACAAGTCGGGACAAGTTTGGACAATCCGGCACAAGTCGGGAAAAGTCAGTACAAGTCGGGACAAGTCGGGACAAGTCGGTACAAGTCAGGACAAGTCACGACAAGTCGATACAAGTCGGGACAAGTCAGGACAAGTCGGGACAAGTCGAGACAAGTAAGAACAAGTCGGGACAAGTCGGGATAAGTCAGGACAAGTCGGGACAAGTCGGGACATATCGGGACAAGTCAAGACAAGTCGGGACAAGTCAGGACAAGTCAGGACAATTCGGGACAAGTCGAGTTGAGTCGGGACAAGTCGAAACAAGTCAGGACAAGTCAGGACAAGTCGGTACAAGTGGGGACAAGTCGGTACAAGTCGGGACTAGTTTGGACAATCCGGGACAAGTCGGGACAAGTTGGTAAAAGTCGGGACAAGTCAGTACAATTCGGGACAAGTTTGGACAATCCTGGACAAGTCGGGACAAGTCAGTACAAGTCGGGACAAGTCGGTACAAGTCGGGACAAGTTTGGACAATTCGGAGCAAGTCAGGACAAGTCGGGACAAGACGTGACATGTCAGAACAAGTCGGGTCAAGTTGGTTCTAGTCATGACAAGTCGGTACAAGTCGGGACAAGTCGGGACAAGTCAGGACAAGTCGGAACAAGACGTGACAAGTCAGAACAAGTCGAGACGAGTCGGGACAAGTCGGGACAAGTCGGGACAAGTCAGGACAAGTCGGGACAAGTCTGGACAAGTCGGGACAAGTCGGGACAAGTCGGTACAAGTCGGGACAATTCTGGACAAGTCGTGACAAGTCGGAACAAGACGTGACAACTCAGAACAAGTCGAGACGAGTCGGGACAAGTCGGGGCAAGTCAGGACAAGTCGGGACAAGTCTGGACAAGTCGGGACAAGTCGGGACAAGTCGGTACAAGTCGGGACAAGTCTGGACAAGTCGGAACAAGACGTGACAAGTCAGAACAAGTCGAGACGAGTCGGGACAAGTCGGGACAAGTCAGGACAAGTCGGGACATGACGTGACAAGTCAGGACAAGTCAGGACAAGTCAGGACAAGTCAGGACAAGTCAGGACAAGTTTGGATATTTCGGGACAAGCCGGGACAAGACGGAATTTCCACTTGGACTTCTTCACCCAGACTTTCTTTTTGGAATTTTATTTGGACTTCTTTGAAGTAGTTTGTGAAAAAAAATCAAAATTACAAAAAAAAACAAAAGATTTTAATATTTGTTTCGAATATTTCAGCAAAAATTCAATAATCAAAAAATTTCAATAAATATTTTTATTTCAGATTTTTTTTAATTTTATCAAAATTGTGAACTGAAACAACTTTCAAAATCCAATTTCCATTCAGGAAGAAACAAAAAAGTAATTCAATAAACACAGAATTTGAAATAAAAAGTTTTTGAAAAAAAAAATCTTGGAAAATTTCTTTTTCCACAAAGAAAATATTGAAGTCAGTCCATTTCTGAATATTTTGGTATCAAATCATCTCTCCAAAATTTTTCATAACGGCAAGAAATTTAATTTTTTTTTTCTGAAAAAAAAAATTCACTTCACAAGGTCAAATCGAGTCAATGTTATGGCACTAATATTCATCTTATCGTCTTGGACTCTATTCGCAATTAGGTCGGGTCGGGTCGGGTCGGGAATGAGCTTTCAGATTATTTGTCAATCCAACATATATTATGAACCATAACAGATGTGACAAGTCAGGACAAGTTGGGACAAGTCGGTACAAGTCAAGACAAGTCGGGACAAGTCGGAACAAGTCGGGACAATTCAGGACAAGTCTGGACAAGTCGGTACAACTCGGGACAAGTTTGGACAATTCGGGACAAGTCGGGACAAGTCGGTACAAGTCGAGACAAGTCAGGACATGTCGGGACAAGTCGGGACAAGTCGGGACAAGTCGGGACAAGTCGGGACAAGTCGGTACAAATCGGGACAAGTCGGGACAAGTCCGGAAAAGTCGGGACAGGTCGGGACAAGTCGATACAAGTCGGGACAAGTCGGTACAAGTCGGGACAAGTCGGTAAAAGTCGGGACAAGTCTGGACAAGTCACGACAAGTCGGGAAAAGTCGGGACAAGACAAGTCGGAACAAGTCGGGACTTTTGGGTCGGGTCGAGGAAAATATTATTGTAAATATATTTTTTAATAGAATCATTTTGAATTTCAAATAATTCTGGACTTTTCACCTGGGCTCCTTACCCAGACATTTTATCCTGATTTCTTTTGGACATTTTACATGGAATTTCCACCTAGACTTCTTCACCCAGACTGTCTTCTTGGAATTTTATTTGGACTTCTTTGAAGTAGTTTGTGAAAAAAAATCAAAATTACAAAAAAAAACAAAAGATTTTAATATTTGTTTCGAATATTTCAGCAAAAATTCAATTATCAAAAAATTTCAAATGATATTTTTTTTTCAGATTTTTTTTAATTTTATCAGAATTGTGAACTGAAACAACTTTCACAATCCAATTTCTATTCAGGAAGAAACAAAAAAGTATCTCATTAAACACAATTTAAAATAAAAAATTTTTGAAAAAAAAATCTTGGAAAATTCCTTTTTTCGCAAAGAAAATATTGAAGTTAGTCCATTTATGAATATTTTGGTATCGAATCATCTCACCAAAATTTTTCATAACGGCAAGAAATTTAATTTTTTTTTTCTGAAATAAAAATTCACTTCACAAGGTCAAATCGAGTCAATGTTATGGCACTAATATCCATCTTATCGTCTTGGACTCTATTCGCAATTAGGTCGGGTCGGGTCGGGTCGGGAATGAGCTTTCAGATTTTTTGTCAATCCAACACAAATTATGAACCATAACAAATGTGACAAGTCAGGACAAGTTGGGACAAGTCGGGACAAGTGGGGACAAGTCAAGACAAGTCGGGACAAGTCGGGACAATTCGGGACTAGTCGGGACAAGTCGGGACAAGTCGGGACAAGTCGGTACAAGTCGGGACAAGTTTGGACAATCCGGGACAAGTCGGGACAAGTCGGTACAAGTCGGGTCAATTCGGGACAAGTAGGAACAAGTCGGGACATAGTTGGACAATCCGGGACAAGTCAGAACAAGTCGGGACATGTCGGGACAAGTGGGGACAAGTCGGGACAAGTCGGGACATGTTTGGACAATCCGGGACAAGAAGAGACAAGACGGGACAAGTCGAAACAAGACGGGACAAGTCGAAACAAGTCGGGACAAATCGGGAAAAGTTGGTACAAGTCGGTACAAGTCGGTACAAGTCAAGACAAGTCGGGACAAGTCGGGACAAATTTGGACAATCCAGGAAAAGTCGGGACAAGTCGGGACAAGTCGGGACAAGTTGGTACAAGTCGGGACAAGTCGGTATAAGTTTGGACAATCCAGGACGACAAGTCGGGACAAGTCGAAACAAGTCGGGAAAAGTCGGGAAAAATCGTGACAAGTCAGGACGAGTCGGTACAAGTCAGGACAAGTCGGGACAAGACGTGACAAGTAAGAACAAGTCGGGATAAGTCGGGATAAGTCAGGACAAGTCGAGACAAGTCGGGACAAGTCGGGACAAGTTTGGACAATCCGGGACAAGTCGGGAAAAGTCAGTACAAGTCGGGACAAGTCGGTACAAGTCGGAACAAGTCACGACAAGTCGGTACAAGTCGGGACAAGTTTGGACAATTCGGGGCAAGTCGGGACAAGTCGGGACAAGTCGAAACAAGTTGAAACAAGTCGGGACAAGTCGGTACGAGTCGTGACAAGTCAGGACAAGTCGATACAAGTCGGGACAAGTCAGGACAAGTCGGGACAAGTTGAGACAAGTCGGGACAAGTCGAAACAAGTCGGGACAAGTCAGGACAAGTCGGAACAAGTCGGGACAAGTTTGGACAATCCGGGACAAGTCGGGAAAAGTCAGTACCAGTCGGGACAAGTCGGTACAAGTCGGGACAAGTCACGACAAGTCGGTACAAGTCGGGACAAGTCTGGACAAGTCGGGACAAGTCGGGACAAGTCATGACAAGTCGGGACAAGTCGGGACAAGTCGGGACAAGTCGGGACAAGTCGGTACAAGTCGGGCCAAGTCGGAACAAGTCAGGACAAGTCAAGACAAGACGTTACAAGTTAGAACAAGTCAGAACAAGTCGGGACAAGTCGGGACAAGTATGGACAATCCAGGAAAAGTCGGGACAAGTCGGGACAAGTCAGGACGAGTCGGTACAAGTCAGGACAAGTCGGGACAAGACGTGACAAGTAAGAACAAGTCGGGACAAGTCGGGATAAGTCAGGACAAGTCGAGACAAGTCGGGACAAGTCGGGACAAGTTTGGACAATCCGGGACAAGTCGGGAAAAGTCAGTACAAGTCGGGACAAGTCGGTACAAGTCGGAACAAGTCACGAACAAGTCACGACAAATCGGTACAAGTCGGGACAAGTTTGGACAATTCGGGGCAAGTCGGGACAAGTCGGGACAAGTCGAAACAAGTTGAAACAAGTCGGGACAAGTCGGTACGAGTCGTGACAAGTCAGGACAAGTCGATACAAGTCGGGACAAGTCAGGACAAGTCGGGACAAGTTGAGACAAGTCGGGACAAGTCGAAACAAGTCGGGACAAGTCAGGACAAGTCGGAACAAGTCGGGACAAGTTTGGACAATCCGGGACAAGTCGGGAAAAGTCAGTACCAGTCGGGACAAGTCGGTACAAGTCGGGACAAGTCACGACAAGTCGGTACAAGTCGGGACAAGTCTGGACAAGTCGGGACAAGTCGGGACAAGACGTGACAAGTCAGAAAAAGTCTAGATGAGTCGGGACAAGTCGGGACAAGTCAGGACAAGTCGGGACAAGTCTGGACAAGTCATGACAAGTCGGGACAAGTCGGGACAAGTCGGGACAAGTCGGTACAAGTCGGGCCAAGTCGGAACAAGTCAGGACAAGTCAAGACAAGACGTTACAAGTTAGAACAAGTCAGAACAAGTCGGGACAAGTCGGGACAAGTATGGACAAGTCGGGGCAAGTTAGGATAAGTCGGGACAAGTCGGTAAAAGTCGGGACAGGTCAGGACAAGTCGGGACAAGTCGGGACAAAATGGGACAAGTCGGTAAAAGTCGGGACAGGTCAGGACAAGTCGGGACAAGTCGGGCCAAGTCGGAACAAGTCAGGACAAGTCGAGACATGACGTTCCAAGTTAGAACAAGTCAGAACAAGTCGGGACAAGTCGGGACAAGTCTGGACAAGTCGGGACAAGTCGGAACAAGACGTGACAAGTCAGAACAAGTCGAGACGAGTCGGGACAAGTCGGGACAAGTCGGGACAAGTCAGGACAAGTCGGGACAAGTCTGGACAAGTCGGGACAAGTCGGGACAAGTCGGTACAAGTCGGGACAAGTCTGGACAAGTCGTGACAAGTCGGAACAAGACGTGACAACTCAGAACAAGTCGAGACGAGTCGGGACAAGTCGGGGCAAGTCAGGACAAGTCGGGACAAGTCTGGACAAGTCGGGACAAGTCGGGACAAGTCGGTACAAGTCGGGACAAGTCTGGACAAGTCGGAACAAGACGTGACAAGTCAGAACAAGTCGAGACGAGTCGGGACAAGTCGGGACAAGTCAGGACAAGTCGGGACATGACGTGACAAGTCAGGACAAGTCAGGACAAGTCAGGACAAGTCAGGACAAGTCAGGACAAGTTTGGATATTTCGGGACAAGCCGGGACAAGACGGAATTTCCACTTGGACTTCTTCACCCAGACTTTCTTTTTGGAATTTTATTTGGACTTCTTTGAAGTAGTTTGTGAAAAAAAATCAAAATTACAAAAAAAAACAAAAGATTTTAATATTTGTTTCGAATATTTCAGCAAAAATTCAATAATCAAAAAATTTCAATAAATATTTTTATTTCAGATTTTTTTTAATTTTATCAAAATTGTGAACTGAAACAACTTTCAAAATCCAATTTCCATTCAGGAAGAAACAAAAAAGTAATTCAATAAACACAGAATTTGAAATAAAAAGTTTTTGAAAAAAAAAATCTTGGAAAATTTCTTTTTCCACAAAGAAAATATTGAAGTCAGTCCATTTCTGAATATTTTGGTATCAAATCATCTCTCCAAAATTTTTCATAACGGCAAGAAATTTAATTTTTTTTTTCTGAAAAAAAAAATTCACTTCACAAGGTCAAATCGAGTCAATGTTATGGCACTAATATTCATCTTATCGTCTTGGACTCTATTCGCAATTAGGTCGGGTCGGGTCGGGTCGGGAATGAGCTTTCAGATTATTTGTCAATCCAACATATATTATGAACCATAACAGATGTGACAAGTCAGGACAAGTTGGGACAAGTCGGTAAAAGTCAAGACAAGTCGGGACAAGTCGGAACAAGTCGGGACAATTCAGGACAAGTCTGGACAAGTCGGTACATCTCGGGACAAGTTTGGACAATTCGGGACAAGTCGGGACAAGTCGGTACAAGTCGAGACAAGTCAGGACATGTCGGGACAAGTCGGGACAAGTCGGGACAAGTCGGGACAAGTCGGTACAAATCGGGACAAGTCGGGACAAGTCCGGAAAAGTCGGGACAGGTCGGGACAAGTCGATACAAGTCGGGACAAGTCGGGACAAGTTGGTACAAGTCGGGACAAGTCGGTATAAGTTTGGACAATCCAGGACGACAAGTCGGGACAAGTCGAAACAAGTCGGGAAAAGTCGGGAAAAATCGTGACAAGTCAGGACGAGTCGGTACAAGTCAGGACAAGTCGGGACAAGACGTGACAAGAAAGAACAAGTCGGGATAAGTCGGGATAAGTCAGGACAAGTCGAGACAAGTCGGGACAAGTCGGGACAAGTTTGGACAATCCGGGACAAGTCGGGAAAAGTCAGTACAAGTCGGGACAAGTCGGTACAAGTCGGAACAAGTCACGACAAGTCGGTACAAGTCGGGACAAGTTTGGACAATTCGGGGCAAGTCGGGACAAGTCGGGACAAGTCGAAACAAGTTGAAACAAGTCGGGACAAGTCGGTACGAGTCGTGACAAGTCAGGACAAGTCGATACAAGTCGGGACAAGTCAGGACAAGTCGGGACAAGTTGAGACAAGTCGGGACAAGTCGAAACAAGTCGGGACAAGTCAGGACAAGTCGGAACAAGTCGGGACAAGTGCGGACAATCCGGGACAAGTCGGGAAAAGTCAGTACCAGTCGGGACAAGTCGGTACAAGTCGGGACAAGTCACGACAAGTCGGTACAAGTCGGGACAAGTCTGGACAAGTCGGGACAAGTCGGGACAAGTCGGGACAAGTCGGGACAAGTCGGGACAAGTCTGGACAAGTCATGACAAGTCGGGACAAGTCGGGACAAGTCGGGACAAGTCGGGACAAGTCGGTACAAGTCGGGCCAAGTCGGAACAAGTCAGGACAAGTCAAGACAAGACGTTACAAGTTAGAACAAGTCAGAACAAGTCGGGACAAGTCGGGACAAGTATGGACAATCCAGGAAAAGTCGGGACAAGTCGGGACACGTCAGGACGAGTCGGTACAAGTCAGGACAAGTCGGGACAAGACGTGACAAGTAAGAACAAGTCGGGACAAGTCGGGATAAGTCAGGACAAGTCGAGACAAGTCGGGACAAGTCGGGACAAGTTTGGACAATCCGGGACAAGTCGGGAAAAGTCAGTACAAGTCGGGACAAGTCGGTACAAGTCGGAACAAGTCACGAACAAGTCACGACAAATCGGTACAAGTCGGGACAAGTTTGGACAATTCGGGGCAAGTCGGGACAAGTCGGGACAAGTCGAAACAAGTTGAAACAAGTCGGGACAAGTCGGTACGAGTCGTGACAAGTCAGGACAAGTCGATACAAGTCGGGACAAGTCAGGACAAGTCGGGACAAGTCGGGAAAAGTCAGTACCAGTCGGGACAGGTCGGTACAAGTCGGAACAAGTCACGAACAAGTCACGACAAATCGGTACAAGTCGGGACAAGTTTGGACAATTCGGGGCAAGTCGGGACAAGTCGGGACAAGTCGAAACAAGTTGAGACAAGTCGGGACAAGTCGAAACAAGTCGGGACAAGTCAGGACAAGTCGGAACAAGTCGGGACAAGTTTGGACAATCCGGGACAAGTCGGGAAAAGTCAGTACCAGTCGGGACAAGTCGGTACAAGTCGGGACAAGTCACGACAAGTCGGTACAAGTCGGGACAAGTCTGGACAAGTCGGGACAAGTCGGGACAAGACGTGACAAGTCAGAAAAAGTCTAGATGAGTCGGGACAAGTCGGGACAAGTCAGGACAAGTCGGGACAAGTCTGGACAAGTCATGACAAGTCGGGACAAGTCGGGACAAGTCGGGACAAGTCGGTACAAGTCGGGCCAAGTCGGAACAAGTCAGGACAAGTCAAGACAAGACGTTACAAGTTAGAACAAGTCAGAACAAGTCGGGACAAGTCGGGACAAGTATGGACAAGTCGGGGCAAGTTAGGATAAGTCGGGACAAGTCGGTAAAAGTCGGGACAGGTCAGGACAAGTCGGGACAAGTCGGGACAAAATGGGACAAGTCGGTTAAAGTCGGGACAGGTCAGGACAAGTCGGGACAATTCGGGACAAGTCGGAACAAGTGGGGACAAGTCGGGACAAGTCGGGCCAAGTCGGAACAAGTCAGGACAAGTCGAGACATGACGTTCCAAGTTAGAACAAGTCAGAACAAGTCGGGACAAGTCGGGACAAGTCTGGACAAGTCGGGACAAGTCGGAACAAGACGTGACAAGTCAGAACAAGTCGAGACGAGTCGGGACAAGTCGGGACAAGTCGGGACAAGTCAGGACAAGTCGGGACAAGTCTGGACAAGTCGGGACAAGTCGGGACAAGTCGGTACAAGTCGGGACAAGTCTGGACAAGTCGTGACAAGTCGGAACAAGACGTGACAACTCAGAACAAGTCGAGACGAGTCGGGACAAGTCGGGGCAAGTCAGGACAAGTCGGGACAAGTCTGGACAAGTCGGGACAAGTCGGGACAAGTCGGTACAAGTCGGGACAAGTCTGGACAAGTCGGAACAAGATGTGACAAGTCAGAACAAGTCGAGACGAGTCGGGACAAGTCGGGACAAGTCAGGACAAGTCGGGACATGACGTGACAAGTCAGGACAAGTCAGGACAAGTCGGGACAACCCTGGACAAGTCGGGACAAGTCGGGACAACTCTGGACAAGACGGGACAAGTCAGGACAAGTCAGGACAAGTCAGGACAAGTCAGGACAAGTTTGGATATTTCGGGACAAGCCGGGACAAGACGGAATTTCCACTTGGACTTCTTCACCCAGACTTTCTTTTTGGAATTTTATTTGGACTTCTTTGAAGTAGTTTGTGAAAAAAAATCAAAATTACAAAAAAAAACAAAAGATTTTAATATTTGTTTCGAATATTTCAGCAAAAATTCAATAATCAAAAAATTTCAATAAATATTTTTATTTCAGATTTTTTTTAATTTTATCAAAATTGTGAACTGAAACAACTTTCAAAATACAATTTCCATTCAGGAAGAAACAAAAAAGTAATTCAATAAACACAGAATTTGAAATAAAAAGTTTTTGAAAAAAAAAAATCTTGGAAAATTTCTTTTTCCACAAAGAAAATATTGAAGTCAGTCCATTTCTGAATATTTTGGTATCAAATCATCTCTCCAAAATTTTTCATAACGGCAAGAAATTTAATTTTTTTTTTCTGAAAAAAAAAATTCACTTCACAAGGTCAAATCGAGTCAATGTTATGGCACTAATATTCATCTTATCGTCTTGGACTCTATTCGCAATTAGGTCGGGTCGGGTCGGGTCGGGAATGAGCTTTCAGATTATTTGTCAATCCAACATATATTATGAACCATAACAGATGTGACAAGTCAGGACAAGTTGGGACAAGTCGGTACAAGTCAAGACAAGTCGGGACAAGTCGGAACAAGTCGGGACAATTCAGGACAAGTCTGGACAAGTCGGTACAACTCGGGACAAGTTTGGACAATTCGGGACAAGTCGGGACAAGTCGGTACAAGTCGAGACAAGTCAGGACATGTCGGGACAAGTCGGGACAAGTCGGGACAAGTCGGGACAAGTCGGGACAAGTCGGTACAAATCGGGACAAGTCGGGACAAGTCCGGAAAAGTCGGGACAGGTCGGGACAAGTCGATACAAGTCGGGACAAGTCGGTACAAGTCGGGACAAGTCGGTAAAAGTCGGGACAAGTCTGGACAAGTCACGACAAGTCGGGAAAAGTCGGGACAAGACAAGTCGGAACAAGTCGGGACTTTTGGGTCGGGTCGAGGAAAATATTATTGTAAATATATTTTTTAATAGAATCATTTTGAATTTCAAATAATTCTGGACTTTTCACCTGGGCTCCTTACCCAGACATTTTATCCTGATTTCTTTTGGACATTTTACATGGAATTTCCACCTAGACTTCTTCACCCAGACTGTCTTCTTGGAATTTTATTTGGACTTCTTTGAAGTAGTTTGTGAAAAAAAATCAAAATTACAAAAAAAACAAAAGATTTTAATATTTGTTTCGAATATTTCAGCAGAATTATCAAAAAATTTCAAATGATATTTTTTTTTCAGATTTTTTTTAATTTTATCAGAATTGTGAACTGAAACAACTTTCACAATCCAATTTCTATTCAGGAAGAAACAAAAAAGTATCTCATTAAACACAATTTAAAATAAAAAATTTTTGAAAAAAAAATCTTGGAAAATTCCTTTTTTCGCAAAGAAAATATTGAAGTTAGTCCATTTATGAATATTTTGGTATCGAATCATCTCACCAAAATTTTTCATAACGGCAAGAAATTTAATTTTTTTTTTCTGAAATAAAAATTCACTTCACAAGGTCAAATCGAGTCAATGTTATGGCACTAATATCCATCTTATCGTCTTGGACTCTATTCGCAATTAGGTCGGGTCGGGTCGGGTCGGGAATGAGCTTTCAGATTTTTTGTCAATCCAACATAAATTATGAACCATAACAAATGTGACAAGTCAGGACAAGTTGGGACAAGTCGGGACAAGTGGGGACAAGTCAAGACAAGTCGGGACAAGTCGGGACAATTCGGGACTAGTCGGGACAAGTCGGGACAAGTCGGGACAAGTCGGTACAAGTCGGGACAAGTTTGGACAATCCGGGACAAGTCGGGACAAGTCGGTACAAGTCGGGTCAATTCGGGACAAGTAGGAACAAGTCGGGACATAGTTGGACAATCCGGGACAAGTCAGAACAAGTCGGGACATGTCGGGACAAGTGGGGACAAGTCGGGACAAGTCGGGACATGTTTGGACAATCCGGGACAAGAAGAGACAAGACGGGACAAGTCGAAACAAGACGGGACAAGTCGAAACAAGTCGGGACAAATCGGGAAAAGTTGGTACAAGTCGGTACAAGTCGGTACAAGTCGGTACAGTCAAGAAAAGTCGGGACAAGTCGGGACAAATTTGGACAATCCAGGAAAAGTCGGGACAAGTCGGGACAAGTCGGGACAAGTTGGTACAAGTCGGGACAAGTCGGTATAAGTTTGGACAATCCAGGACGACAAGTCGGGACAAGTCGAAACAAGTCGGGAAAAGTCGGGAAAAATCGTGACAAGTCAGGACGAGTCGGTACAAGTCAGGACAAGTCGGGACAAGACGTGACAAGTAAGAACAAGTCGGGACAAGTCGGGATAAGTCAGGACAAGTCGAGACAAGTCGGGACAAGTCGGGACAAGTTTGGACAATCCGGGACAAGTCGGGAAAAGTCAGTACAAGTCGGGACAAGTCGGTACAAGTCGGAACAAGTCACGACAAGTCGGTACAAGTCGGGACAAGTTTGGACAATTCGGGGCAAGTCGGGACAAGTCGGGACAAGTCGAAACAAGTTGAAACAAGTCGGGACAAGTCGGTACGAGTCGTGACAAGTCAGGACAAGTCGATACAAGTCGGGACAAGTCAGGACAAGTCGGGACAAGTTGAGACAAGTCGGGACAAGTCGAAACAAGTCGGGACAAGTCAGGACAAGTCGGAACAAGTCGGGACAAGTTTGGACAATCCGGGACAAGTCGGGAAAAGTCAGTACCAGTCGGGACAAGTTGGTACAAGTCGGGACAAGTCACGACAAGTCGGTACAAGTCGGGACAAGTCTGGACAAGTCGGGACAAGTCGGGACAAGACGTGACAAGTCAGAAAAAGTCTAGATGAGTCGGGACAAGTCGGGACAAGTCAGGACAAGTCGGGACAAGTCTGGACAAGTCATGACAAGTCGGGACAAGTCGGGACAAGTCGGGACAAGTCGGGACAAGTCGGTACAAGTCGGGCCAAGTCGGAACAAGTCAGGACAAGTCAAGACAAGACGTTACAAGTTAGAACAAGTCAGAACAAGTCGGGACAAGTATGGACAAGACGGGGCAAGTTAGGATAAGTCGGGACAAGTCGGGACAAGTCGGTAAAAGTCGGGACAGGTCAGGACAAGTCGGGACAAGTCGGGACAAAATGGGACAAGTCGGTAAAAGTCAGTACCAGTCGGGACAAGTTGGTACAATTCGGGACAAGTCACGACAAGTCGGTACAAGTCGGGACAAGTCTGGACAAGTCGGGACAAGTCGGAACAAGACGTGACAAGTCAGAACAAGTCGAGACGAGTCGGGACAAGTCGGGACAAGTCGGGACAAGTCAGGACAAGTCGGGACAAGTCTGGACAAGTCGGGACAAGTCGGGACAAGTCGGTACAAGTCGGGACAAGTCTGGACAAGTCGTGACAAGTCGGAACAAGACGTGACAACTCAGAACAAGTCGAGACGAGTCGGGACAAGTCGGGGCAAGTCAGGACAAGTCGGGACAAGTCTGAACAAGTCGGGACAAGTCGGGACAAGTCGGTACAAGTCGGGACAAGTCTGGACAAGTCGGAACAAGACGTGACAAGTCAGAACAAGTCGAGACGAGTCGGGACAAGTCGGGACAAGTCAGGACAAGTCGGGACAAGTCTGGACAAGTCGGGACAAGTCGGGACAAGTCGGGACAAGTCGGGACAAGTCGGGACAAGTCAGGACAAGTCGGGACAAGTCTGGACAAGTCGGGACAAGTCAGGACAAGTCGGGACAAGTCTGGACAAGTCGGGACAAGTCGGGACAAGTCGGGACAAGTCGGGACAAGTCGGGACAAGTCCGTACAAGTCGGGCCAAGTCGGAACAAGTCAGGACAAGTCGAGACATGACGTTACAAGTTAGAACAATTCAGAACAAGTCGTGACAAGTCGGGACAAGTCTGGACAAGTCGGGACAAGTCGGGACAAGACGTGACAAGTCAGAACAAGTCGAGACGAGTCGGGACAAGTCGGGACAAGTCAGGACAAGTCGGGACAAGTCTGGACAAGTCGGGACAAGTCGGTACAAGTCGTGACAAGTCAGGACAAGTCGATACAAGTCGGGACAAGTCAGGACAAGTCGGGACAAGTCGGGACAAGTCGGGACAAGTCGGGACAAGTCGGGACAAGTCGGGACAAGTCGGGACAAGTCGGGACAAGTTTGGTCAATTCGGGGCAAGTCGGGACAAGTCGGGACAAGTCGAAACAAGTTTGGACAATTCGGGGCAAGTCGGGACAAGTCGGGACAAGTCGGGACAAGTCGAAACATGTCGAAACAAGTCGGAACAAGTCGGTACAAGTCGGGACAAGTCGGTATAAGTTTGGACAATCCGGGACGACAAGTCCGGACAAGTCGAAACAAGTCGGGAAAAGTCGGGAAAAATCGTGACAAGTCAGGACGAGTCGGTACAAGTCAGGACAAGTCGGGACAAGACGTGACAAGTAAGAACAAGTCGGGACAAGTCGGGATAAGTCAGGACAAGTCGGGACAAGTCGGGACAAGTTTGGACAATTCGGGGCAAGTCGGGACAAGTCTGGACAAGTCGAAACAAGTTTGGACAATTCGGGGCAAGTCGGGACAAGTCGGGACAAGTCGAAACAAGTCGAGACAAGTCGGGACAAGTCGAAACAAGTCGGGACAAGTCGGTACAAGTCGGGACAAGTCGGTACATGTTTGGACAATCCGGGACAAGAAGAGACAAGACGGGACAAGTCGAAACAAGACGGGACAAGTCGAAACAAGTCGGGACAAATCGGGAAAAGTTGGTACAAGTCGGTACAAGTCGGTACAAGTCGGGCCAAGTCAGAACAAGTCAGGACAAGTCGAGACATGACGTTACAAGTTAGAACAAGTCAGAACAAGTCGGGACAAGTCGGGACAAGTCTGGACAAGTCGGGACAAGTCGGGACAAGACGTGACAAGACAAAACAAGTCGAGACGAGTCGAGACGAGTCGGGACAAGTCAGGACAAGTCGAGACAAGTCTGGACAAGTCGGGACAATTCGGGACAAGTCGGGACAAGTCGGGATAAGTCGGGAACAAGACGTGACAAGTCAGAAAAAGTCTAGACGAGTCGGGACAAGTCAGGACAAGTCGGGACAAGTCTGAACAAGTCGGGACAAGTCGGGACAAGTCAGGACAAGTCGGGACAATTCGGGACAAGTCGGGACAAGTCGGGACAAGTCGGTACAAGTCGGGCCAAGTCGGAACAAGTCAGGACAAGTCGAGACATGACGTTACAAGTTAGAACAAGTCAGAACAAGTGGGGACAAGTCGGGACAAGTCTGGACACGTCGGGACAAGTCGAAACAAGACGGGAATAATCGGGAAAAGTTGGTACAAGTCGGTACAAGTCGGTACAAGTCATGACAAGTCGGGACAAGTCGGGACAAATTTGGACAATCCAGGAAAAGTCGGGACAAGTCGGGACAAGTTGGTACAAGTCGTGACAGTTCGGTACAAGCCAGGACAAGTTGGTACAAGTCGGAACAAGTCAGGACAAGTCGGGACAAGTCGGTACAAGTCGGGCCAAGTCGGAACAAGTCAGGACAAGTCGAGACATGACGTTACAAGTTAGAACAAGTCAGAACAAGTCGGGACAAGTCGGGACAAGTATGGACAAGTCGGGGCAAGTTAGGACAAGTCGGGACAAGTCGGGACAAGTCGGGAAAAGTCGGGACTGGTCGGGACAAGTCGGGACAAGTCGGGACAAGTCAGGATAAGTCTGGACAAGTCGGGACGAGTCGGGACAAGTCGATACAAGTCGGGACAAGTCGGGCCAAGTCGGAACAAGTCAGGACAAGTCGAGACATGACGTTACAAGTTAGAACAAGTCAGAACAAGTCGGGACAAGTCGGGACAAGTCGGGACAAGTCAGGACAAGTCTGGACAAGTCGGGACAAGTCGGGACAAGTCGATACAAGTCGGTTCAAGTCGGGCCAAGTCGGAACAAGTCAGGACAAGTCGAGACATGACGTTACAAGTTAGAACAAGTCAGAACAAGTCGGGACAAGTCGGGACAAGTCTGGACAAGTCGGAACAAGTCGGGACAAGACGTGACAAGTCAGAACAAGTCGAGACGAGTCGGGGCAAGTCAAGACAAGTCAGGACAGGTCGGGACAAGTCTGGACAAGTCGGGACAAGTCAGGACAAGTCTGGACAAGTCGGGACAAGTTTGGACAAGTTGGACAAGTCGGTACAAGTCGTGACAAGTCAGGACAAGTCGATGCAAGTCGGGACAAGTCAGGACAAGTCGGGACAAGTCGAGACAAGTCAAGACAAGTCGAAACAAGTCGGGACAAGTCAGGACAAGTCGGAACAAGTCGGGACAAGTTTGGACAATCCGGGACAAGTCGGGAAAAGTCAGTACAAGTCGGGACAAGTCGGGACAAGTCGGGACAAGTCGCTACAAGTCGGAACAAGTCACGACAAGTCGGTACAAGTCGGGACAAGTTTGGACAATTTGGTTTAAGTCGGGACAAGTCGGGACAAGTCGAAACAAGTTGAAACAAGTCGGGACAAGTCGGTACAAGTCGTGACAAGTCGGGACAAGTCGATACAAGTCGGGACAAGTCAGGACAAGTCGGGACAAGTCGAGACAAGTCGGGACAAGTCGAAACAAGTCGGGACAAGTCAGGACAAGTCGGAACAAGTCGGGACAAGTTTGGACAATCCGGGACAAGTCGGGAAAAGTCAGTACAAGTCGGGACAAGTCGGGACAAGTCGGGACAAGTCGGTACAAGTCGGGACAAGTCACGACAAGTCGGTACAAGTCGGGACAAGTCTGGACAAGTCGGGACAAGTCGGGACAAGACGTGACAAGTCAGAAAAAGTCTAGACGAGTCGGGACAAGTCAGGACAAGTCAGGACAAGTCGGGACAAGTCTGGACAAGTCGGGACAAGTCGGGACAAGACGTGACAAGTCAGAAAAAGTCTAGACGAGTCGGGACAAGTCGGGACAAGTCAGGACAAGTCGGGACAAGTCTGGACAAGTCGGGACAAGTCGGGACAAGTCGGGACAAGTCGGGACAAGTCGGTACAAGTCGGGCCAAGTCGGAACAAGTCAGGACAAGTCGAGACATGACGTTACAAGTTAGAAGAAGTCAGAACAAGTCGGGACAAGTCGGGACAAGTATGGACAAGTCGGAGTAAGTTAGGACAAGTCGGGACAAGTCGGGAAAAGTCGGGACAGGTCGGGACAAGTCGGGACAAAATGGGACAAGTCGGTAAAAGTCGGGACAGGTCAGGACAAGTCGGGACAATTCGGGACAAGTCGGAACAAGTGGGGACAAGTCGGGACAATTCGGGCCAAGTCGGAACAAGTCAGGACAAGTCGAGACATGACGTTACAAGTTAGAACAAGTCAGAACAAGTCGGGACAAGTCGGGACAAGTCGGGCCAAGTCGGAACAAGTCGAGACATGACGTTACAAGTTAGAACAAGTCAGAACAAGTCGGGACAAGTCAGGACAAATCAGGACAAGTCTGGACAAGTCGGGACAAGTCGGTACAAGTCAGGACAAGTCTGGACAAGTCGGGACAAGTCGGGACAAGACGTGACAAGTCAGAAAAAGTCTAGACGAGTCGGGACAAGTCGGGACAAGTCAGGACAAGTCGGGACAAGTCTGAACACGTCGGGACAAGTCGGGACAAGTCGGGACAAGTCGGGACAAGTCGGTACAAGTCGGGCCAAGTCGGAACAAGTCAGGACAAGTCGAGACATGACGTTACGAGTTAGAACAAGTCAGAACAAGTCGGGACAAGTCGGGACAAGTCTGGATAAGTCTGGACAAGTCGGGACAAGTCAGGACAAGTCTGGACAAGTCGGGACAAGTTGGGACAAGTCGGGACAAGTCGGTACAAGTCGTGACAAGTCAGGACAAGTCGATACAAGTCGGGACAAGTCAGGACAAGTCGGGACAAGTCGGGACAAGTCAGTACAAGTCGGGACAAGTCGGTACAAGTCGGGACAAGTTTGGACAATTCGGAGCAAGTCAGGACAAGTCGGGACAAGACGTGACATGTCAGAACAAGTCGGGTCAAGTTGGTTCTAGTCATGACAAGTCGGTACAAGTCGGGACAAGTCGGGACAAGTCAGGACAAGTCGGGACAAGTCGGGACAAGTCGAGACAAGTCGGGACAAGTCGGGACAAGTCGGGAAAAGCCGAGACAAATCGAGACTAGCCGGGATATTTTGAAAAAGTGAAAGCTACAAGAATTTTGAAAACAAAAAATTTGAATTTTTATTTTAGCCAAAATTTAAACAGTTTTGAGAAAATAAGCTTTACGATTTTTTGTCAATCCAACCAAAATTATGAACCAAAACAAGTGTGACAGTCAATTTTTGTTCGAACTGAAATTGACAAGTCGGAACAAGTCGGGACAAGTATGGACAAGTCGGGGCAAGTTAGGACAAGTCGGGACAAGTCGGGACAAGTCGGGAAAAGTCGGGACAGGTCGGGACAAGTCGGGACAAAATATGACAAGTCGGTAAAAGTCGGGACAGGTCAGGACAAGTCGGGACAATTCGGGACAAGTCGGAACAAGTGGGGACAAGTCGGGACAAGTCGGGCCAAGTCGGAACAAGTCAGGACAAGTCGAGACATGACGTTACAAGTTATAACAAGTCAGAACAAGTCGGGACAAGTCGGGACAAGTCTGGACAAATCAGGACAAGTCGGAACAAGACGTGACAATTCGGAGCAAGTCGGGACAAGTCGGGACAAGACGTGACATGTCAGAACAAGTCGGGTCAAGTTGGTTCTAGTCAAGACAAGTCGGTACAAGTCGGGACAAGTCGGGACAAGTCAGGACAAGTCGGGACAAGTCGGGACAAGTCGAGACAAGTCGGGACAAGTCGGGACAAGTCGGGAAAAGCCGAGACAAATCGAGACTAGCCGGGATATTTTGAAAAAGTGAAAGCTACAAAAATTTTGAAAACAAAAAATTTGAATTTTTATTTTAGCCAAAATTTAAACAGTTTTGAGAAAATAAGCTTTACGATTTTTTGTCAATCCAACCAAAATTATGAACCAAAACAAGTGTGACAGTCAATTTTTGTTCGAACTGAAATTGACAAGTCGGAACAAGTCGGGACAAGTATGGACAAGTCGGGGCAAGTTAGGACAAGTCGGGACAAGTCGGGACAAGTCGGGAAAAGTCGGAACAAGTGGGGACAAGTCGGGACAAGTCGGGCCAAGTCGGAACAAGTCAGGACAAGTCGAGACATGACGTTACAAGTTATAACAAGTCAGAACAAGTCGGGACAAGTCGGGACAAGTCTGGACAAATCAGGACAAGTCGGAACAAGACGTGACAAGTCAGAACAAGTCGAGACGAGTCGGGACAAGTCGGGACAAGTCAGGACAAGTCGGGACAAGTCTGGACAAGTCGGGACAAGTCGGGACAAGTCGGTACAAGTCGGGACAAGTCTGGACAAGTCGGGACAAGTCGGAACAAGACGTGACAAGTCAGAACAAGTCGAGACGAGTCGGGACAAGTCGGGACAAGTCAGGACAAGTCGGGACAAGTCTGGACAAGTCGGGACAAGTCGGGACAAGTCGGTACAAGTCGGGACAAGTCTGGACAAGTCAGGACAAGTCGGGACAAGTCTGGACAAGTCGGGACAAGTCGGGACAAGTCGGGACAAGTCGGGACAAGTCGGGACAAGTCGGTACAAGTCGGGCCAAGTCGGAACAAGTCAGGACAAGTCGAGACATGACGTTACAAGTTAGAACAAGTCAGAACAGGTCGGGACAAGTTTGGACAATCCGGGACAAGTCTGGACAAGTCTGGACAAGTCGGGACAAGTCAGGACAAGTCTGGACAAGTCGGGACAAGTCGGGACAAGTCGGGACAAGTCGGGACAAGTCGGGACAAGTCGGGACAAGTCGGTACAAGTCGGGCCAAGTCGGAACAAGTCAGGACAAGTCGAGACATGACGTTACAAGTTAGAACAAGTCAGAACAAGTCGGGACAAGTTTGGACAATCCGGGACAAGTCTGGACAAGTCTGGACAAGTCGGGACAAGTCAGGACAAGTCTGGACAAGTCTGGACAAGTCGGGACAAGTCGGGACAAGTCGGTACAAGTCGGGACAAGTCTGGACAAGTCGGAACAAGACGTGACAAGTCAGAACAAGTCGAGACGAGTCGGGACAAGTCGGGACAAGTCAGGACAAGTCGGGACAAGTCTGGACAAGTCGGGACAAGTCGGGACAAGTCGGGACAAGTCGGGACAAGTCGGGACAAGTCAGGACAAGTCGGGAAAAGTCTGGACAAGTCGGGACAAGTCAGGACAAGTCGGGACAAGTCTGGACAAGTCGGGACAAGTCGGGACAAGTCGGGACAAGTCGGGACAAGTCGGGACAAGTCGGTACAAGTCGGGCCAAGTCGGAACAAGTCAGGACAAGTCGAGACATGACGTTACAAGTTAGAACAATTCAGAACAAGTCGGGACAAGTCGGGACAAGTCTGGACAAGTCGGGACAAGTCGGGACAAGACGTGACAAGTCAGAACAAGTCGAGACGAGTCGGGACAAGTCGGGACAAGTCAGGACAAGTCGGGACAAGTCTGGACAAGTCGGGACAAGTCGGTACAAGTCGTGACAAGTCAGGACAAGTCGATACAAGTCGGGACAAGTCAGGACAAGTCGGGACAAGTCGGGACAAGTCGGGACAAGTCGGGACAAGTCGGGACAAGTCGGGACAAGTCGGGACAAGTCGGGACAAGTCGGGACAAGTTTGGTCAATTCGGGGCAAGTCGGGACAAGTCGGGACAAGTCGAAACAAGTTTGGACAATTCGGGACAAGTCGGGACAAGTCGGGACAAGTCGAAACATGTCGAAACAAGTCGGAACAAGTCGGTACAAGTCGGGACAAGTCGGTATAAGTTTGGACAATCCGGGACGACAAGTCCGGACAAGTCGAAACAAGTCGGGAAAAGTCGGGAAAAATCGTGACAAGTCAGGACGAGTCGGTACAAGTCAGGACGAGTCGGGACAAGACGTGACAAGTAAGAACAAGTCGGGACAAGTCGGGATAAGTCAGGACAAGTCGGGACAAGTCGGGACAAGTTTGGACAATTCGGGGCAAGTCGGGACAAGTCTGGACAAGTCGAAACAAGTTTGGACAATTCGGGGCAAGTCGGGACAAGTCGGGACAAGTCGAAACAAGTCGAGACAAGTCGGGACAAGTCGAAACAAGTCGGGACAAGTCGGTACAAGTCGGGACAAGTCGGTACATGTTTGGACAATCCGGGACAAGAAGAGACAAGACGGGACAAGTCGAAACAAGACGGGACAAGTCGAAACAAGTCGGGACAAATCGGGAAAAGTTGGTACAAGTCGGTACAAGTCGGTACAAGTCGGGCCAAGTCGGAACAAGTCAGGACAAGTCGAGACATGACGTTACAAGTTAGAACAAGTCAGAACAAGTCGGGACAAGTCGGGACAAGTCTGGACAAGTCGGGACAAGTCGGGACAAGACGTGACAAGACAAAACAAGTCGAGACGAGTCGAGACGAGTCGGGACAAGTCAGGACAAGTCGAGACAAGTCTGGACAAGTCGGGACAATTCGGGACAAGTCGGGACAAGTCGGGATAAGTCGGGAACAAGACGTGACAAGTCAGAAAAAGTCTAGACGAGTCGGGACAAGTCAGGACAAGTCGGGACAAGTCTGAACAAGTCGGGACAAGTCGGGACAAGTCAGGACAAGTCGGGACAATTCGGGACAAGTCGGGACAAGTCGGGACAAGTCGGTACAAGTCGGGCCAAGTCGGAACAAGTCAGGACAAGTCGAGACATGACGTTACAAGTTAGAACAAGTCAGAACAAGTGGGGACAAGTCGGGACATGTCTGGACACGTCGGGACAAGTCGAAACAAGACGGGAATAATCGGGAAAAGTTGGTACAAGTCGGTACAAGTCGGTACAAGTCATGACAAGTCGGGACAAGTCGGGACAAATTTGGACAATCCAGGAAAAGTCGGGACAAGTCGGGACAAGTTGGTACAAGTCGTGACAGGTCGGTACAAGCCAGGACAAGTTGGTACAAGTCGGAACAAGTCAGGACAAGTCGGGACAAGTCGGTACAAGTCGGGCCAAGTCGGAACAAGTCAGGACAAGTCGAGACATGACGTTACAAGTTAGAACAAGTCAGAACAAGTCGGGACAAGTCGGGACAAGTATGGACAAGTCGGGGCAAGTTAGGACAAGTCGGGACAAGTCGGGACAAGTCGGGAAAAGTCGGGACTGGTCGGGACAAGTCGGGACAAGTCGGGACAAGTCAGGACAAGTCTGGACAAGTCGGGACGAGTCGGGACAAGTCGATACAAGTCGGGACAAGTCGGGCCAAGTCGGAACAAGTCAGGACAAGTCGAGACATGACGTTACAAGTTAGAACAAGTCAGAACAAGTCGGGACAAGTCGGGACAAGTCGGGACAAGTCAGGACAAGTCTGGACAAGTCGGGACAAGTCGGGACAAGTCGATACAAGTCGGTACAAGTCGGGCCAAGTCGGAACAAGTCAGGACAAGTCTGGACAAGTCGGGACGAGTCGGGACAAGTCGATACAAGTCGGGACAAGTCGGGCCAAGTCGGAACAAGTCAGGACAAGTCGAGACATGACGTTACAAGTTAGAACAAGTCAGAACAAGTCGGGACAAGTCGGGACAAGTCGGGACAAGTCAGGACAAGTCTGGACAAGTCGGGACAAGTCGGGACAAGTCGATACAAGTCGGTACAAGTCGGGCCAAGTCGGAACAAGTCAGGACAAGTCGAGACATGACGTTACAAGTTAGAACAAGTCAGAACAAGTCGGGACAAGTCTGGACAAGTCGGAACAAGTCGGGACAAGACGTGACAAGTCAGAACTAGTCGAGACGAGTCGGGGCAAGTCAAGACAAGTCAGGACAGGTCGGGACAAGTCTGGACAAGTCGGGACAAGTCAGGACAAGTCTGGACAAGTCGGGACAAGTTTGGACAAGTTGGACAAGTCGGTACAAGTCGTGACAAGTCAGGACAAGTCGATGCAAGTCGGGACAAGTCAGGACAAGTCGGGACAAGTCGAGACAAGTCAAGACAAGTCGAAACAAGTCGGGACAAGTCAGGACAAGTCGGAACAAGTCGGGACAAGTTTGGACAATCCGGGACAAGTCGGGAAAAGTCAGTACAAGTCGGGACAAGTCGGGACAAGTCGGGACAAGTCGCTACAAGTCGGAACAAGTCACGACAAGTCGGTACAAGTCGGGACAAGTTTGGACAATTCGGTTTAAGTCGGGACAAGTCGGGACAAGTCGAAACAAGTTGAAACAAGTCGGGACAAGTCGGTACAAGTCGTGACAAGTCAGGACAAGTCGATACAAGTCGGGACAAGTCAGGACAAGTCGGGACAAGTCGAGACAAGTCGGGACAAGTCGAAACAAGTCGGGACAAGTCAGGACAAGTCGGAACAAGTCGGGACAAGTTTGGACAATCCGGGACAAGTCGGGAAAAGTCAGTACAAGTCAGGACAAGTCGGGACAAGTCGGGACAAGTCGGTACAAGTCGGGACAAGTCACGACAAGTCGGTACAAGTCTGGACAAGTCGGGACAAGTCGGGACAAGACGTGACAAGTCAGAAAAAGTCTAGACGAGTCGGGACAAGTCAGGACAAGTCAGGACAAGTCGGGACAAGTCTGGACAAGTCGGGACAAGTCGGGACAAGACGTGACAAGTCAGAAAAAGTCTAGACGAGTCGGGACAAGTCGGGACAAGTCAGGACAAGTCGGGACAAGTCTGGACAAGTCGGGACAAGTCGGGACAAGTCGGGACAAGTCGGGACAAGTCGGTACAAGTCGGGCCAAGTCGGAACAAGTCAGGACAAGTCGAGACATGACGTTACAAGTTAGAAGAAGTCAGAACAAGTCGGGACAAGTCGGGACAAGTATGGACAAGTCGGAGTAAGTTAGGACAAGTCGGGAAAAGTCGGGACAGGTCGGGACAAGTCGGGACAAAATGGGACAAGTCGGTAAAAGTCGGGACAGGTCAGGACAAGTCGGGACAATTCGGGACAAGTCGGAACAAGTGGGGACAAGTCGGGACAATTCGGGCCAAGTCGGAACAAGTCAGGACAAGTCGAGACATGACGTTACAAGTTAGAACAAGTCAGAACAAGTCGGGACAAGTCGGGACAAGTCGGGCCAAGTCGGAACAAGTCGAGACATGACGTTACAAGTTAGAACAAGTCAGAACAAGTCGGGACAAGTCAGGACAAATCAGGACAAGTCTGGACAAGTCGGGACAAGTCGGTACAAGTCAGGACAAGTCTGGACAAGTCGGGACAAGTCGGGACAAGACGTGACAAGTCAGAAAAAGTCTAGACGAGTCGGGACAAGTCGGGACAAGTCAGGACAAGTCGGGACAAGTCTGGACACGTCGGGACAAGTCGGGACAAGTCGGGACAAGTCGGGACAAGTCGGTACAAGTCGGGCCAAGTCGGAACAAGTCAGGACAAGTCGAGACATGACGTTACGAGTTAGAACAAGTAAGAACAAGTCGGGACAAGTCGGGACAAGTCTGGATAAGTCTGGACAAGTCGGGACAAGTCAGGACAAGTCTGGACAAGTCGGGACAAGTTGGGACAAGTCGGGACAAGTCGGTACAAGTCGTGACAAGTCAGGACAAGTCGATACAAGTCGGGACAAGTCAGGACAAGTCGGGACAAGTCGAGACAAGTCGGGACAAGTCGAAACAAGTCGGGACAAGTCAGGACAAGTCGGAACAAGTCGGGACAAGTGCGGACAATCCGGCACAAGTCGGGAAAAGTCAGTACAAGTCGGGACAAGTCGGGACAAGTCGGTACAAGTCAGGACAAGTCACGACAAGTCGATACAAGTCGGGACAAGTCGGGACAAGTCGGGACAAGTCTGGACAAGTCGGGACAATTCGATACAAGTCGGGACAAGTTTGGACAATCCGGGACCAGTCAGGACAAGTCGGTTCAAGTCGGAACAAGTATGGACAATCCGGGACATGTCGGGACTGGTCGAGACAAGTTTGGACAATCCGGGACAAGTCGGGACAAGTCGGTACAAGTCGGGACAAGTCGCTACAAATTTGGACATTCCGGGACTATTCGGGACAATTCTGGACAAGTCAAGACAATTTGGAATAAGTAGAAACAAGTCGGGACAAGTCAGGACAAGTCGGGACAAGTCGGGACAAGTCGGGACAAGTCGGGACAAGTCGGTACAAGTCGGGCCAAGTCGGAACAAGTCAGGACAAGTCGAGACATGACGTTACAAGTTAGAACAAGTCAGAACAAGTCGGGACAAGTCGTGACAAGTCTGGACAAGTCGGGACAAGTCGGGACAAGACGTGACAAGTCAGAACAAGTCGAGACGAGTCGAGACAAGTCGGGACAAGTCAGGACAAGTCGGGACAAGTCTGGACAAGTCGGGACAAGTCGGGACAAGTCGGGACAAGACGTGACATGTCAGAACAAGTCGGGTCAAGTTGGTTCTAGTCAAGACAAGTCGGTACAAGTCGGGACAAGTCGGGACAAGTCAGGACAAGTCGGGACAAGTCGGGACAAGTCGAGACAAGTCGGGACAAGTCGGGACAAGTCGGGAAAAGCCGAGACAAATCGAGACTAGCCGGGATATTTTGAAAAAGTGAAAGCTACAAAAATTTTGAAAACAAAAAATTTGAATTTTTATTTTAGCCAAAATTTAAACAGTTTTGAGAAAATAAGCTTTACGATTTTTTGTCAATCCAACCAAAATTATGAACCAAAACAAGTGTGACAGTCAATTTTTGTTCGAACTGAAATTGACAAGTCGGAACAAGTCGGGACAAGTATGGACAAGTCGGGGCAAGTTAGGACAAGTCGGGACAAGTCGGGACAAGTCGGGAAAAGTCGGAACAAGTGGGGACAAGTCGGGACAAGTCGGGCCAAGTCGGAACAAGTCAGGACAAGTCGAGACATGACGTTACAAGTTATAACAAGTCAGAACAAGTCGGGACAAGTCGGGACAAGTCTGGACAAATCAGGACAAGTCGGAACAAGACGTGACAAGTCAGAACAAGTCGAGACGAGTCGGGACAAGTCGGGACAAGTCAGGACAAGTCGGGACAAGTCTGGACAAGTCGGGACAAGTCGGGACAAGTCGGTACAAGTCGGGACAAGTCTGGACAAGTCGGGACAAGTCGGAACAAGACGTGACAAGTCAGAACAAGTCGAGACGAGTCGGGACAAGTCGGGACAAGTCAGGACAAGTCGGGACAAGTCTGGACAAGTCGGGACAAGTCGGGACAAGTCGGTACAAGTCGGGACAAGTCTGGACAAGTCAGGACAAGTCGGGACAAGTCTGGACAAGTCGGGACAAGTCGGGACAAGTCGGGACAAGTCGGGACAAGTCGGGACAAGTCGGGACAAGTCGGTACAAGTCGGGCCAAGTCGGAACAAGTCAGGACAAGTCGAGACATGACGTTACAAGTTAGAACAAGTCAGAACAAGTCGGGACAAGTTTGGACAATCCGGGACAAGTCTGGACAAGTCTGGACAAGTCGGGACAAGTCAGGACAAGTCTGGACAAGTCGGGACAAGTTGGGACAAGTCGGGACAAGTCAGTACAAGTCGTGACAAGTCAGGACAAGTCGATACATGTCGGGACAAGTCAGGACAAGTCGGGACAAGTCGAGACAAGTCGAGACAAGTCAGAACAAGTCGAGACGAGTCGGGACAAGTCGGGACAAGTCAGGACAAGTCGGGACAAGTCAGTACAAGTCGTGACAAGTCAGGACAAGTCGATACATGTCGGGACAAGTCAGGACAAGTCGGGACAAGTCGAGACAAGTCGAGACAAGTCGGGACAAGTCGAAACTAGTCGGGACAAGTCAGGACAAGTCGGAACAAGTCGGGACAAGTTTGGACAATCCGGGACAATTCAGGACAAGTCTGGACAAGTCGGGACCAGTCAGGACAAGTCTGGACAAGTTGGGACAAGTCGGGACAAGTCGGTACAAGTCGTGACAAGTCAGGACAAGTCGAGACATGACGTTACAAGTTAGAACAAGTCAGAACAAGTCGGGACAACTCGGGACAAGTCTGGACAAGTCGGGACAAGTCGGGACAAGACGGGACAAGTCAGAACAAGTCGAGACGAGTCGAGACAAGTCGGGACAAGTCAGGACAAGTCGGGACAAGTCTGGACAAGTCGGGACAAGTCGGGACAAGTCGGGACAAGTCGGGACAAGTCGGTACAAGTCGGGATAAGTCGGGATAAGTCGGAACAAGTCAGGACAAGTCGAGACATGACGTTACAAGTTAGAACAAGTCAGAACAAGTCGGGACAAGTCGGGACAAGTCTGGACAAGTCTGGACAAGTCGGGACAAGTCAGGACAAGTCTGGACAAGTCGGGACAAGTTGGGACAAGTCGGGACAAGTCGGTACAAGTCGTGACAAGTCAGGACAAGTCGATACAAGTCGGGACAAGTCAGGACAAGTCGGGACAAGTCGAGACAAGTCGGGACAAGTCGAAACAAGTCGGGACAAGTCAGGACAAGTCGGAACAAGTCGGGAGAAGTTTGGACAATTCGGGACAAGTAAGGGTCTAGTCGGTACAAGTCGGTACAAGTCGGGACAAGTCGGTACAAGTCGGGACAAGTTTGGACAATCCGGGGCAAGTTGGGACAAGTCGGAACAAGTCGGGACAAGTCGGTACAAGTCGGGACAAGTTTGGAAAATCTGGGACAAGTCGAGACAAGTCGAGACAAGTCGGGACAAGTCGGGACAAGTCGAAACAAGTCGGGACAAGTCGGTATAAGTCGGGACAAGTCGGTACATGTTTGGACAATCCGGGACAAGAAGAGACAAGACAGGACAAGTCAAGACAATTTGGAATAAGTAGAAACAAGTCGGGACAAGTCAGGACAAGTCGGGACAAGTCGGGACAAGTCGGGACAAGTCGGTACAAGTCGGGCCAAGTCGGAACAAGTCAGGACAAGTCGAGACATGACGTTACAAGTTAGAACAAGTCAGAACAAGTCGGGACAAGTCGTGACAAGTCTGGACAAGTCGGGACAAGTCGGGACAAGACGTGACAAGTCAGAACAAGTCGAGACGAGTCGAGACAAGTCGGGACAAGTCAGGACAAGTCGGGACAAGTCTGGACAAGTCGGGACAAGTCGGGACAAGTCGGGACAAGTCGGGACAAGTCGGGACAAGTCGGGACAAGTCGGGACAAGTCGGGACAAGTCGGGACAAGTCGGTACAAGTCGGGCCAAGTCGGAACAAGTCAGGACAAGTCGAGACATGACGTTACGAGTTAGAACAAGTCAGAACAAGTCGGGACAAGTCGGGACAAGTCTGGATAAGTCTGGACAAGTCGGGACAAGTCAGGACAAGTCTGGACAAGTCGGGACAAGTTGGGACAAGTCGGGACAAGTCGGTACAAGTCGTGACAAGTCAGGACAAGTCGATACAAGTCGGGAAAAGTCGAGACAAGTCGATACAAGTCGGGAAAATTTTGGACAATCCGGGACAAGTCGGGACAAGTCGGGACAAGTCGGGACAAGTCGGGACAAGTCGGGACAAGTCGATACAAATCGGGACAAGTTTGGACAATCCGGGACCAGTCAGGACAAGTCGGTACAAGTCGGAACAAGTATGGACAATCCGGGACATGTCGGGACTGGTCGAGACAAGTTTGGACAATCCGGGACAAGTCGGGACAAGTCGGTACAAGTCGGGACAAGTCGGTACAAATTTGGACATTCCGGGACAAGTCGGGACAAGTCGGGACAAGTCGGGACAAGTCGAAACAAGCCAGGACAAGCCCGGACAAGTCGGGACCAGTCAGGACAAGTCAGGACAAGTCGGAACAAGTCGTGACAAGTCAGGACAAGTCGAAACAAGTCGAAACAAGTCGGGACAATTCGGGACAAGTCGGAACAAGTCGGGACAAGTCGAGACAAGTCGAGACAAGTCGGTACAAGTCGAGACAAGTTTGGACAATCCGGGACAAGTCGGGACAAGTTTGGACATTCCAGTACAAGTCGGTACAAGTAGGTAAAAGTCGGGACAAATCGGGACAAGTCGGGAAAAGTCGGGACAAGTCAAGACAATTTGGAATAAGTAGAAACAAGTCGGGACAAGTCAGGACAAGTCGGAACAAGTCAGGACAAGTCGAGACATGACGTTACAAGTTAGAACAAGTCAGAACAAGTCGGGACAAGTCGGGACAAGTCTGGACAAGTCGGGACAAGTCGGGACAAGACGTGACAAGTCAGAACAAGTCGAGACAAGTCGAGACAAGTCGGGACAAGTCAGGACAAGTCGGGACAAGTCTGGACAAGTCGGGACAAGTCGGGACAAGTCGGGACAAGTCGGGACAAGTCGGGACAAGTCGGGACAAGTCGGTACAAGTCGGGCCAAGTCGGAACAAGTCAGGACAAGTCGAGACATGACGTTACGAGTTAGAACAAGTCAGAACAAGTCGGGACAAGTCGGGACAAGTCTGGATAAGTCTGGACAAGTCGGGACAAGTCAGGACAAGTCTGGACAAGTCGGGACAAGTTGGGACAAGTCGGGACAAGTCGGTACAAGTCGTGACAAGTCAGGACAAGTCGATACAAGTCGGGACAAGTCAGGACAAGTCGGGACAAGTCGAGACAAGTCGGGACAAGTCGAAACAAGTCGGGACAAGTCAGGACAAGTCGGAACAAGTCGGGACAAGTTTGGACAATCCGGCACAAGTCGGGAAAAGTCAGTACAAGTCGGGACAAGTCGGGACAAGTCGGTACAAGTCAGGACAAGTCACGACAAGTCGATACAAGTCGGGACAAGTCAGGACAAGTCGGGACAAGTCGAGACAAGTAAGAACAAGTCGGGACAAGTCGGGATAAGTCAGGACAAGTCGGGACAAGTCGGGACATATCGGGACAAGTCAAGACAAGTCGGGACAAGTCAGGACAAGTCAGGACAATTCGGGACAAGTCGAGTTGAGTCGGGACAAGTCGAAACAAGTCAGGACAAGTCAGGACAAGTCGGTACAAGTGGGGACAAGTCGGTACAAGTCGGGACTAGTTTGGACAATCCGGGACAAGTCGGGACAAGTTGGTAAAAGTCGGGACAAGTCAGTACAATTCGGGACAAGTTTGGACAATCCTGGACAAGTCGGGACAAGTCAGTACAAGTCGGGACAAGTCGGTACAAGTCGGGACAAGTTTGGACAATTCGGAGCAAGTCAGGACAAGTCGGGACAAGACGTGACATGTCAGAACAAGTCGGGTCAAGTTGGTTCTAGTCATGACAAGTCGGTACAAGTCGGGACAAGTCGGGACAAGTCAGGACAAGTCGGGACAAGTCGGGACAAGTCGAGACAAGTCGGGACAAGTCGGGACAGGTCGGGACAAGTCGGGACAAAATATGACAAGTCGGTAAAAGTCGGGACAGGTCAGGACAAGTCGGGACAATTCGGGACAAGTCGGAACAAGTGGGGACAAGTCGGGACAAGTCGGGCCAAGTCGGAACAAGTCAGGACAAGTCGAGACATGACGTTACAAGTTATAACAAGTCAGAACAAGTCGGGACAAGTCGGGACAAGTCTGGACAAATCAGGACAAGTCGGAACAAGACGTGACAATTCGGAGCAAGTCGGGACAAGTCGGGACAAGACGTGACATGTCAGAACAAGTCGGGTCAAGTTGGTTCTAGTCAAGACAAGTCGGTACAAGTCGGGACAAGTCGGGACAAGTCAGGACAAGTCGGGACAAGTCGGGACAAGTCGAGACAAGTCGGGACAAGTCGGGACAAGTCGGGAAAAGCCGAGACAAATCGAGACTAGCCGGGATATTTTGAAAAAGTGAAAGCTACAAAAATTTTGAAAACAAAAAATTTGAATTTTTATTTTAGCCAAAATTTAAACAGTTTTGAGAAAATAAGCTTTACGATTTTTTGTCAATCCAACCAAAATTATGAACGAAAACAAGTGTGACAGTCAATTTTTGTTCGAACTGAAATTGACAAGTCGGAACAAGTCGGGACAAGTATGGACAAGTCGGGGCAAGTTAGGACAAGTCGGGACAAGTCGGGACAAGTCGGGAAAAGTCGGAACAAGTGGGGACAAGTCGGGACAAGTCGGGCCAAGTCGGAACAAGTCAGGACAAGTCGAGACATGACGTTACAAGTTATAACAAGTCAGAACAAGTCGGGACAAGTCGGGACAAGTCTGGACAAATCAGGACAAGTCGGAACAAGACGTGACAAGTCAGAACAAGTCGAGACGAGTCGGGACAAGTCGGGACAAGTCAGGACAAGTCGGGACAAGTCTGGACAAGTCGGGACAAGTCGGGACAAGTCGGTACAAGTCGGGACAAGTCTGGACAAGTCGGGACAAATCGGAACAAGACGTGACAAGTCAGAACAAGTCGAGACGAGTCGGGACAAGTCGGGACAAGTCAGGACAAGTCGGGACAAGTCTGGACAAGTCGGGACAAGTCGGGACAAGTTTGGACAATCCTGGACAAGTCGGGACAAGTCAGTACAAGTAGGGACAAGTCGGTACAAGTCGGGACAAGTTTGGACAATTCGGAGCAAGTTGGGACAAGTCGGGACAAGACGTGACATGTCAGAACAAGTCGGGTCAAGTTGGTTCTAGTCAAGACAAGTCGGTACAAGTCGGGACAAGTCGGGACAAGTCGGGACAAGTCGGGACAAGTCGAGACAATTCGGGAAAAGCCGAGACAAATCGAGACTAGCCGGGATATTTTGAAAAAGTGAAAGCTACAAAAATTTTGAAAACAAAAAATTTGAATTTTAATTTTAGCCAAAATTTAAACAGTTTTGAGAAAATAAGCTTTACGATTTTTCGTCAATCCAACCAGATTTATGAACCAAAACAAGTGTAACAATCAATTTTTGTTCGAACTGAAATTGACAAGTCGGAACAAGTCGGGACAAGTATGGACAAGTCGGGGCAAGTTAGGACAAGTCGGGACGAGTCGGGAAAAGTCGAGACAGGTCGGGACGAGTCAGGACAAGTCGGGACAAAATGGGACAAGTCGGTAAAAGTCGGGACAGGTCAGGACAAGTCGGGACATGACGTTACGAGTTAGAACAAGTCAGAACAAGTCGGGACAAGTCGGGACAAGTCTGGATAAGTCTGGACAAGTCGGGACAAGTCAGGACAAGTCTGTACAAGTCGGGACAAGTTGGGACAAGTCGGGACAAGTCGGTACAAGTCATGACAAGTCAGGACAAGTCGATACAAGTCGGGACAAGTCAGGACAAGTCGGGACAAGTCAAGACAAGTCGGGAAAAGTCGAAACAAGTCGGGACAAGTCAGGACAAGTCGGGACAAGTCGGGACATATCGGGACAAGTCAAGACAATTCGGGACAAGTCAGGACAAGTCAGGACAATTCGGGACAAGTCGAGTTGAGTCGGGACAAGTCGAAACAAGTCAGGACAAGTCAGGACAAGTCGGTACAAGTGGGGACAAGTCGGTACAAGTCGGGACAAGTTGGAACAATCCGTGACAAGTCGGGACAAGTCGGGACAAGTCGGGACAAGTCGGTACAAGTCGGGACTAGTTTGGACAATCCGGGACAAGTCAGGACAAGTCGGTACAAGTCGGGACAAGTCAGTGCAATTCGGGACAAGTTTGGACAATCCTGGACAAGTCGGGACAAGTCAGTACAAGTCGGGACAAGTCGGTACAAGTCGGGACAAGTCGGGACAAGTCGGGACAAGTCTGGACGAGTCGGGACAAGTCAGAACAAGTCGGGACAAGACGTGACAAGTCAGAAAAAGTCTAGACGAGTCGGGACAAGTCGGGACAAGTCGGGACAAGTCGGGACAAATCAGGACAAGTCGGAACAAGACGTGACAAGTCAGAACAAGTAGAGACGAGTCGGGACAAGTCAGAACAAGTCGGGACAAGACGTGACAAGTCAGAAAAAGTCTAGACGAGTCGGGACAAGTCGGGACAAGTCGGGACAAGTCGGGACAAGTCTGGACGAGTCGGGACAAGTCAGAACAAGTCGGGACAAGACGTGACAAGTCAGAAAAAGTCTAGACAAGTCAGGACAAGTCTGGACAAGTCGGGACAAGTCGGGACAAGTTGGGACAAGTCGGGACAAGTCGGCACAAGTCGTGACAAGTCAGGACAAGTCGATACAAGTCGGGACAAGTCAGGCCAAGTCGAGACATGACGTTACAAGTTAGAACAAGTCAGAACAAGTCGGGACAAGTCGGGACAAGTCTGGACAAATCAGGACAAGTCGGAACAAGACGTGACAAGTCAGAACAAGTAGAGACGAGTCGGGACAAGTCGGGACAAGTCAGGACAAGTCAGGACAAGTCTGGACAAGTCGGGACAAGTCGGGACAAGTCGGGACAAGTTGGGACAAGTCGGGACAAGTCGGCACAAGTCGTGACAAGTCAGGACAAGTCGATGCAAGTCGGGACAAGTCAGGACAAGTCGAGACAAGTCGGGACAAGTCGAAACAAGTCGGGACAAGTCAGGACAAGTCGGAACAAGTCGAGACAAGTTTGGACAATCCGGGACTAGTCGGGAAAAGTCAGTACAAGTCGGGACAAGTCGGAACAAGTCGGTACAAGTCGGGACAAGTCACGACAAGCCGGTACAAGTCGGGACAAATTTGGACAATTCGGGACAAGTCGGGACAAGTCGGGACAAGTCGGGACAAGTCGGGACAAGTCGGGACAAGTCGGGACAAGTCGATACAAGTCGGGACAAGTTTGGACAATCCGGGACCAGTCAGGACAAGTCGGTACAAGTCGGAATAAGTATGGACAATCCGGGACATGTCGGGACTGGTCGAGACAAGTTTGGACAATCCGGGACAAGTCGAGACAAGTCGGTACAAGTCGGGACAAGTCGGTACAAATTTGGACATTCCGGGACAAGTCGGGACAAGTCGGGACAAGTCGGGACAAGTCGGTACAAGTCGGGACAAGTCACGACTAGTCGGTACAAGTCGGGACAAGTTTGGACAATTCGGGACAAGTCGGGACAAGTCGGGACAAGTCGGTACAAGTCGGGACAAGTCGGGACAAGTCGGGACAAGTCGGGACAAGTCGGGACAAGTTTGGACAATCCGGGACCAGTCAGGACAAGTCGGTACAAGTCGGAACAAGTATGGACAATCCGGGACATGTCGGGACTGGTCGAGACAAGTTTGGACAATCCGGGACAAGTCGGGACAAGTTGGTACAAGTCGGGTCAAGTCGGTACAAATTTGGACATTCCGGGACTATTCGGGACAATTCTGGACAAGTCAAGACAATTTGGAATAAGTAGAAACAAGTCGGGACAAGTCAGGACAAGTCGGGACAAGTCGGGACAAGTCTGGACGAGTCGGGACAAGTCAGAACAAGTCGGGACAAGACGTGACAAGTCAGAAAAAGTCTAGACGAGTCGGGACAAGTCGGGACAAGTCGGGACAAGTCAGGACAAGTCAGGACAAGTCGGGACAAGTCTGGACAAGTCGGGACAAGTCGGGACAAGTCGGGACAAATCAGGACAAGTCGGAACAAGACGTGACAAGTCAGAACAAGTAGAGACGAGTCGGGACAAGTCGGGACAAGTCAGGACAAGTCAGGACAAGTCTGGACAAGTCGGGACAAGTCGGGACAAGTTGGGACAAGTCGGGACAAGTCGGCACAAGTCGTGACAAGTCAGGACAAGTCGATACAAGTCGGGACAAGTCAGGACAAGTCGAGACATGACGTTACAAGTTAGAACAAGTCAGAACAAGTCGGGACAAGTCGGGACAAGTCTGGACAAATCAGGACAAGTCGGAACAAGACGTGACAAGTCCGAACAAGTAGAGACGAGTCGGGACAAGTCGGGACAAGTCAGGACAAGTCAGGACAAGTCAGGACAAGTCTGGACAAGTCGGGACAAGTCGGGACAAGTTGGGACAAGTCGGGACAAGTCGGCACAAGTCGTGACAAGTCAGGACAAGTCGATACAAGTCGGGACAAGTCAGGACAAGTCGAGACATGACGTTACAAGTTAGAACAAGTCAGAACAAGTCGGGACAAGTCGGGACAAGTCTGGACAAATCAGGACAAGTCGGAACAAGACGTGACAAGTCAGAACAAGTAGAGACGAGTCGGGACAAGTCGGGACAAGTCAGGACAAGTCAGGACAAGTCGGTACAAGTCGGAACAAGTATGGACAATCCGGGACATGTCGGGACTGGTCGAGACAAGTTTGGACAATCCGGGACAAGTCGGGACAAGTTGGTACAAGTCGGGACAAGTCGGTACAAATTTGGACATTCCGGGACTATTCGGGACAATTCTGGACAAGTCAAGACAATTTGGAATAAGTAGAAACAAGTCGGGACAAGTCAGGACAAGTCGGGACAAGTCGGGACAAGTCTGGACGAGTCGGGACAAGTCGGGACAAGTCGGGACAAGTCGAGACAAGTCGATACAAGTCGGGAAAATTTTGGACAATCCGGGACAAGTCGGGACAAGTCGGGACAAGTCGGGACAAGTCGGGACAAGTCGGGACAAGTCGGGACAAGTCGGGACAAGTCGATACAAGTCGGGACAAGTTTGGACAATCCGGGACCAGTCAGGACAAGTCGGTACAAGTCGGAACAAGTATGGACAATCCGGGACATGTCGGGACTGGTCGAGACAAGTTTGGACAATCCGGGACAAGTCGGGACAAGTCGGTACAAGTCGGGACAAGTCGGTACAAATTTGGACATTCCGGGACAAGTCGGGACAAGTCGGGACAAGTCGAAACAAGCCAGGACAAGCCCGGACAAGTCGGGACCAGTCAGGACAAGTCGGGACAAGTCGGAACAAGTCGTGACAAGTCAGGACAAGTCGAAACAAGTCGAAACAAGTCGGGACAACTCGAGACAAGTCGGAACAAGTCGGGACAAGTCGAGACAAGTCGAGACAAGTCGGTACAAGTCGAGACAAGTTTGGACAATCCGGGACAAGTCGGGACAAGTTTGGACATTCCAGTACAAGTCGGTACAAGTAGGTAAAAGTCGGGACAAATCGGGACAAGTCGGGAAAAGTCGGGACAAGTCAAGACAATTTGGAATAAGTAGAAACAAGTCGGGACAAGTCAGGACAAGTCGGGACAAGTCGGGACAAGTCGGGACAAGTCGGGACAAGTCGAGACAAGTCGATACAAGTCGGGACAATTTTGGACAATCTGGGACAAGTCGGGACAAGTCGGTACAAGTCGGGACAAGTCGGTACGAGTCGGGACAAATCGGGACAAGTCGGGACAAGTCGATACAAGTCGGGACAAGTTTGGACAATCCGGGACCAGTCGGGACAATTCGGTACAAGTCGGGACAAGTCGGAACAAGTCGGGACAAGTCGGGACAATTCGGGACAAGTCGGGACAAGTCGGTACAAGTCGGGACAAGTTTGGACAATCCGGGACAAGTCGGTACAAGTCGGGACAATACGGGACAAGTCGGAACAAGTCGGGTCAAACTTGGACAATCCGGGACAAGTCAGAACAAGTCGGGACAAGTCGGGACAAGTGGGGACAAGTCAGGACAAGTCGGGACAAGTCGAGACAAGTCGGGACAAGTCGAAACAAGTCAAGACAATTTGGAATAAGTAGAAACAAGTCGGGACAAGTCAGGACAAGTCGGGACAAGTCGGGACAAGTCGAGACAAGTCGATACAAGTCGGGACAATTTTGGACAATCCGGGACAAGTCGGGACAAGTCGGTACAAGTTTGGACAATCTGGAACAAGTCCAGACAAGTCGCGACAAGTCGGATCAAGTCAGGACAAGTCGGTACAAGTCGGGACAAGTCGGTACATGTTTGGACAATCCGGGACAAGAAGAGACAAGTCGGGACAAGACAAGTCGGAACAAGTCGGGACTTTTGGGTCGTGTCAAGGAAAAAGTATCTCAATAAACACAGAATTTGAGATAAAAAATTTTTGAAAAAAAAAAAAAACTTGGAAAATTTCATTTTCCACAAAGAAAATATTGAAGTCAGTCCATTTCTGAATATTTTGGTATCGAATCATCTCTCCAAAATTTTTCATAACGGCAAGAAATTTAATTTTTTTTTTCTGAAAAAAAAAAATTCACTTCACAAGGTCAAATCGAGTCAATGTTATGGCACTAATATTCATCTTATCGTCTTGGACTCTATTCGCAATTAGATCGGGTCGGGTCGGGTCGGGAATGAGCTTTCAGATTATTTGTCAGTCCAACTTAAATTATGAACCATAACAAATGTGACAAGTCAGGACAAGTTGGGACAAGTCGGGACAAGTCGGGACAATTCGGGACAAGTCGGGACAAGTCGGTACAAGTCGGGACAAGTTTGGACAATCCGGGACAAGTCGGTACAAGTCGGGACAATTCGGGACAAGTCGGAACAAGTCGGGTCAAACTTGGACAATCCGGGACAAGTCAGAACAAGTCGGGACAAGTCGGGACAAGTGGGGACAAGTCAGGACAAGTCGGGACAAGTCGAGACAAGTCGGGACAAGTCGAAACAAGTCAAGACAATTTGGAATAAGTAGAAACAAGTCGGGACAAGTCAGGACAAGTCGGGACAAGTCGGGACAAGTCGAGACAAGTCGATACAAGTCGGGACAATTTTGGACAATCCGTGACAAGTCGGGACAAGTCGTTACAAGTCGGGACAAGTCGGGACAAGTCGGGACAAGTCGGGACAAGTCGATACAATTCGGGACAAGTTTGGACAATCCGGGACCTGTCGGGACAAGTCGGTACAAGTCGGAACAAGTCGGAACAAGTATGGACAATCCGGGACATGTCGGGACTGGTCGAGACAAGTTTGGACAATCCGGGACAAGTCGGGACAAGTCGGTACATGTCGGGACAAGTCGGTACAAATTTGGACATTCCGGGACAAGTCGGGACAAGTCGGGACAAGTCGGGACAAGTCGGGACAAGTCGAAACAAGCCAGGACAAGCCCGGACAAGTCGGGACCTGTCAGGACAAGTCGGGACAAAACGGAACAAGTCGTGACAAGTCAGGACAAGTCAGGGCAAGTCGAAACAAGTCGAAACAAGTCGGGACAATTCGGGACAAGTCGGAACAAGTCGGGACAAGTCGAGACAAGTCGAGACAAGTCGGTACAAGTCGAGACAAGTTTGGACAATCCGGGACAAGTCGGTACAAGTCGGTAAAAGTCGGGACAAATCGGGACAAGTCGAGAAAAGTCGGGACAAGTCAAGACAATTTGGAATAAGTAGAAACAAGTCGGGACAAGTCAGGACAAGTCGGGACAAGTCGGGACAAGTCGGGACAAGTCGGGACAAGTCGGGACAAGTTGGGACAAAACGGAACAAGTCGTGACAAGTCAGGACAAGTCAGGGCAAGTCGAAACAAGTCGAAACAAGTCATGACAATTCGGGACAAGTCGGAACAAGTCGGGACAAGTCGAGACAAGTCGAGACAAGTCGGTACAAGTCGAGACAAGTTTGGACATTCCAGAACAAGTCGGTACAAGTCGGTAAAAGTCGGGACAAATCGGGACAAGTCGGGAAAAGTCGGGACAAGTCAAGACAATTTGGAATAAGTAGAAACAAGTCGGGACAAGTCAGAACAAGTCGGGACAAGTCGGGACAAGTCGGGACAAGTCGGGACAAGTCGGGACAAGTCGGGACAAATCGAGACAAGTCGATACAAGTCGGGACAAGTTTGGACAATCTGGGACAAGTCGGGACAAGTCGGTACAAGTCGGGACAAGTCGGTACAAGTCGGGACAAGTCGGGACAAGTCGAGACAAGTCGAGACAAGTCGGTACAAGTCGAGACAAGTTTGGACATTCCAGAACAAGTCGGTACAAGTCGGTAAAAGTCGGGACAAATCGGGACAAGTCAGGAAAAGTCGGAACAAGTCAAGACAATTTGGAATAAGTTGAAACAAGTCGGGACAAGTCAGGACAAGTCGGGACAAGTCGGGACAAGTCGGGACAAGTCGGGACAAGTCGGGACAAGTCGGAACAAGTGGGGACAAGTCGGGACAAGTCGGGCCAAGTCGGAACAAGTCAGGACAAGTCGAGACATGACGTTACAAGTTATAACAAGTCAGAACAAGTCGGGACAAGTCGGGACAAGTCTGGACAAATCAGGACAAGTCGGAACAAGACGTGACAATTCGGAGCAAGTCGGGACAAGTCGGGACAAGACGTGACATGTCAGAACAAGTCGGGTCAAGTTGGTTCTAGTCAAGACAAGTCGGTACAAGTCGGGACAAGTCGATACAAGTCGGGACAAGTCAGGACAAGTCGAGACAAGTCGGGACAAGTCGAAACAAGTCGGGACAAGTCAGGACAAGTCGGAACAAGTCGAGACAAGTTTGGACAATCCGGGACTAGTCGGGAAAAGTCAGTACAAGTCGGGACAAGTCGGAACAAGTCGGTACAAGTCGGGACAAGTCACGACAAGTCGGTACAAGTCGGGACAAATTTGGACAATTCGGGACAAGTCGGGACAAGTCGGGACAAGTCGGGACAAGTCGGGACAAGTCGGGACAAGTCGATACAAGTCGGGACAAGTTTGGACAATCCGGGACCAGTCAGGACAAGTCGGTACAAGTCGGAATAAGTATGGACAATCCGGGACATGTCGGGACTGGTCGAGACAAGTTTGGACAATCCGGGACAAGTCGAGACAAGTCGGTACAAGTCGGGACAAGTCGGTACAAATTTGGACATTCCGGGACAAGTCGGGACAAGTCGGGACAAGTCGGGACAAGTCGGTACAAGTCGGGACAAGTCACGACTAGTCGGTACAAGTCGGGACAAGTTTGGACAATTCGGGACAAGTCGGGACAAGTCGGGACAAGTCGGTACAAGTCGGGACAAGTTGGGACAAGTCGGGACAAGTCGGGACAAGTCGGGACAAGTTTGGACAATCCGGGACCAGTCAGGACAAGTCGGTACAAGTCGGAACAAGTATGGACAATCCGGGACATGTCGGGACTGGTCGAGACAAGTTTGGACAATCCGGGACAAGTCGGGACAAGTTGGTACAAGTCGGGTCAAGTCGGTACAAATTTGGACATTCCGGGACTATTCGGGACAATTCTGGACAAGTCAAGACAATTTGGAATAAGTAGAAACAAGTCGGGACAAGTCAGGACAAGTCGGGACAAGTCGGGACAAGTCTGGACGAGTCGGGACAAGTCAGAACAAGTCGGGACAAGACGTGACAAGTCAGAAAAAGTCTAGACGAGTCGGGACAAGTCGGGACAAGTCGGGACAAGTCAGGACAAGTCGGGACAAGTCTGGACAAGTCGGGACAAGTCGGGACAAGTCGGGACAAATCAGGACAAGTCGGAACAAGACGTGACAAGTCAGAACAAGTAGAGACGAGTCGGGACAAGTCGGGACAAGTCAGGACAAGTCAGGACAAGTCTGGACAAGTCGGGACAAGTCGGGACAAGTTGGGACAAGTCGGGACAAGTCGGCACAAGTCGTGACAAGTCAGGACAAGTCGATACAAGTCGGGACAAGTCAGGACAAGTCGAGACATGACGTTACAAGTTAGAACAAGTCAGAACAAGTCGGGACAAGTCGGGACAAGTCTGGACAAATCAGGACAAGTCGGAACAAGACGTGACAAGTCCGAACAAGTAGAGACGAGTCGGGACAAGTCGGGACAAGTCAGGACAAGTCAGGACAAGTCAGGACAAGTCTGGACAAGTCGGGACAAGTCGGGACAAGTTGGGACAAGTCGGGACAAGTCGGCACAAGTCGTGACAAGTCAGGACAAGTCGATACAAGTCGGGACAAGTCAGGACAAGTCGAGACATGACGTTACAAGTTAGAACAAGTCAGAACAAGTCGGGACAAGTCGGGACAAGTCTGGACAAATCAGGACAAGTCGGAACAAGACGTGACAAGTCAGAACAAGTAGAGACGAGTCGGGACAAGTCGGGACAAGTCAGGACAAGTCAGGACAAGTCGGTACAAGTCGGAACAAGTATGGACAATCCGGGACATGTCGGGACTGGTCGAGACAAGTTTGGACAATCCGGGACAAGTCGGGACAAGTTGGTACAAGTCGGGACAAGTCGGTACAAATTTGGACATTCCGGGACTATTCGGGACAATTCTGGACAAGTCAAGACAATTTGGAATAAGTAGAAACAAGTCGGGACAAGTCAGGACAAGTCGGGACAAGTCGGGACAAGTCTGGACGAGTCGGGACAAGTCGGGACAAGTCGGGACAAGTCGAGACAAGTCGATACAAGTCGGGAAAATTTTGGACAATCCGGGACAAGTCGGGACAAGTCGGGACAAGTCGGGACAAGTCGGGACAAGTCGGGACAAGTCGGGACAAGTCGATACAAGTCGGGACAAGTTTGGACAATCCGGGACCAGTCAGGACAAGTCGGTACAAGTCGGAACAAGTATGGACAATCCGGGACATGTCGGGACTGGTCGAGACAAGTTTGGACAATCCGGGACAAGTCGGGACAAGTCGGTACAAGTCGGGACAAGTCGGTACAAATTTGGACATTCCGGGACAAGTCGGGACAAGTCGGGACAAGTCGAAACAAGCCAGGACAAGCCCGGACAAGTCGGGACCAGTCAGGACAAGTCGGGACAAGTCGGAACAAGTCGTGACAAGTCAGGACAAGTCGAAACAAGTCGAAACAAGTCGGGACAACTCGAGACAAGTCGGAACAAGTCGGGACAAGTCGAGACAAGTCGAGACAAGTCGGTACAAGTCGAGACAAGTTTGGACAATCCGGGACAAGTCGGGACAAGTTTGGACATTCCAGTACAAGTCGGTACAAGTAGGTAAAAGTCGGGACAAATCGGGACAAGTCGGGAAAAGTCGGGACAAGTCAAGACAATTTGGAATAAGTAGAAACAAGTCGGGACAAGTCAGGACAAGTCGGGACAAGTCGGGACAAGTCGGGACAAGTCGGGACAAGTCGGGACAAGTCGAGACAAGTCGATACAAGTCGGGACAATTTTGGACAATCTGGGACAAGTCGGGACAAGTCGGTACAAGTCGGGACAAGTCGGTACGAGTCGGGACAAATCGGGACAAGTCGGGACAAGTCGATACAAGTCGGGACAAGTTTGGACAATCCGGGACCAGTCGGGACAATTCGGTACAAGTCGGGACAAGTCGGAACAAGTCGGGACAAGTCGGGACAATTCGGGACAAGTCGGGACAAGTCGGTACAAGTCGGGACAAGTTTGGACAATCCGGGACAAGTCGGTACAAGTCGGGACAATACGGGACAAGTCGGAACAAGTCGGGTCAAACTTGGACAATCCGGGACAAGTCAGAACAAGTCGGGACAAGTCGGGACAAGTGGGGACAAGTCAGGACAAGTCGGGACAAGTCGAGACAAGTCGGGACAAGTCGAAACAAGTCAAGACAATTTGGAATAAGTAGAAACAAGTCGGGACAAGTCAGGACAAGTCGGGACAAGTCGGGACAAGTCGAGACAAGTCGATACAAGTCGGGACAATTTTGGACAATCCGGGACAAGTCGGGACAAGTCGGTACAAGTTTGGACAATCTGGAACAAGTCCAGACAAGTCGCGACAAGTCGGATCAAGTCAGGACAAGTCGGTACAAGTCGGGACAAGTCGGTACATGTTTGGACAATCCGGGACAAGAAGAGACAAGTCGGGACAAGACAAGTCGGAACATGTCGGGACTTTTGGGTCGTGTCAAGGAAAAAGTATCTCAATAAACACAGAATTTGAGATAAAAAATTTTTGAAAAAAAAAAAAACTTGGAAAATTTCATTTTCCACAAAGAAAATATTGAAGTCAGTCCATTTCTGAATATTTTGGTATCGAATCATCTCTCCAAAATTTTTCATAACGGCAAGAAATTTAATTTTTTTTTTCTGAAAAAAAAAAATTCACTTCACAAGGTCAAATCGAGTCAATGTTATGGCACTAATATTCATCTTATCGTCTTGGACTCTATTCGCAATTAGATCGGGTCGGGTCGGGTCGGGAATGAGCTTTCAGATTATTTGTCAGTCCAACTTAAATTATGAACCATAACAAATGTGACAAGTCAGGACAAGTTGGGACAAGTCGGGACAAGTCGGGACAATTCGGGACAAGTCGGGACAAGTCGGTACAAGTCGGGACAAGTTTGGACAATCCGGGACAAGTCGGTACAAGTCGGGACAATTCGGGACAAGTCGGAACAAGTCGGGTCAAACTTGGACAATCCGGGACAAGTCAGAACAAGTCGGGACAAGTCGGGACAAGTGGGGACAAGTCAGGACAAGTCGGGACAAGTCGAGACAAGTCGGGACAAGTCGAAACAAGTCAAGACAATTTGGAATAAGTAGAAACAAGTCGGGACAAGTCAGGACAAGTCGGGACAAGTCGGGACAAGTCGAGACAAGTCGATACAAGTCGGGACAATTTTGGACAATCCGTGACAAGTCGGGACAAGTCGGTACAAGTCGGGACAAGTCGGGACAAGTCGGGACAAGTCGGGACAAGTCGATACAATTCGGGACAAGTTTGGACAATCCGGGACCTGTCGGGACAAGTCGGTACAAGTCGGAACAAGTCGGAACAAGTATGGACAATCCGGGACATGTCGGGACTGGTCGAGACAAGTTTGGACAATCCGGGACAAGTCGGGACAAGTCGGTACATGTCGGGACAAGTCGGTACAAATTTGGACATTCCGGGACAAGTCGGGACAAGTCGGGACAAGTCGGGACAAGTCGGGACAAGTCGGGACAAGTCGAAACAAGCCAGGACAAGCCCGGACAAGTCGGGACCTGTCAGGACAAGTCGGGACAAAACGGAACAAGTCGTGACAAGTCAGGACAAGTCAGGGCAAGTCGAAACAAGTCGAAACAAGTCGGGACAATTCGGGACAAGTCGGAACAAGTCGGGACAAGTCGAGACAAGTCGAGACAAGTCGGTACAAGTCGAGACAAGTTTGGACAATCCGGGACAAGTCGGTACAAGTCGGTAAAAGTCGGGACAAATCGGGACAAGTCGGGAAAAGTCGGGACAAGTCAAGACAATTTGGAATAAGTAGAAACAAGTCGGGACAAGTCAGGACAAGTCGGGACAAGTCGGGACAAGTCGGGACAAGTCGGGACAAGTCGGGACAAGTTGGGACAAAACGGAACAAGTCGTGACAAGTCAGGACAAGTCAGGGCAAGTCGAAACAAGTCGAAACAAGTCATGACAATTCGGGACAAGTCGGAACAAGTCGGGACAAGTCGAGACAAGTCGAGACAAGTCGGTACAAGTCGAGACAAGTTTGGACATTCCAGAACAAGTCGGTACAAGTCGGTAAAAGTCGGGACAAATCGGGACAAGTCGGGAAAAGTCGGGACAAGTCAAGACAATTTGGAATAAGTAGAAACAAGTCGGGACAAGTCAGAACAAGTCGGGACAAGTCGGGACAAGTCGGGACAAGTCGGGACAAGTCGGGACAAGTCGGGACAAATCGAGACAAGTCGATACAAGTCGGGACAAGTTTGGACAATCTGGGACAAGTCGGGACAAGTCGGTACAAGTCGGGACAAGTCGGTACAAGTCGGGACAAGTCGGGACAAGTCGAGACAAGTCGAGACAAGTCGGTACAAGTCGAGACAAGTTTGGACATTCCAGAACAAGTCGGTACAAGTCGGTAAAAGTCGGGACAAATCGGGACAAGTCAGGAAAAGTCGGAACAAGTCAAGACAATTTGGAATAAGTTGAAACAAGTCGGGACAAGTCAGGACAAGTCGGGACAAGTCGGGACAAGTCGGGACAAGTCGGGACAAGTCGGGACAAGTCGGGACAAATCGAGACAAGTCGATACAAGTCGGGACAAGTTTGGACAATCCGGGACCAGACGGGACAAGTCGGTACAAGTCGGGGCTAGTCGGAACAAGTCGGGACAAGTCGGGACAGGTCGGGACAAGTCGGGACAAGTCGGTACAAGACGAGACAAGTCGGGACAAGTCGGGACAGTTATGGACAATCCGGGACATGTCGGAACAAGTCGAGACAAGTTTGGACAATCCGGGACAAGTCGGGACAAGACGGTACAAGTCGGGACAAGTCGGGACAAGTTTGGACATTCCGGGACAAGTCCGGACAAGTCGAAACAAGCCGGAACAATCCCGGACAAGTCGGGACCAGTCAGGACAAGTCGGGACAAGTCAGGACAAGACAGGACATATCCAAACAAGTCGGAACAAGTCGGGACAAGTCGAGACAAGTCGGTACAAGTCGAGACAAGTTTGGACAATCCGGGACAAGTCGGGACAAGTCGGTACAAGTCGGGACAAGTCTGGACAAGTTTGGACATTCCGGTACAAGTCGGTACAAGTCGGTAAAAGTCGGGACAAATCGGGACAAGTCGGGAAAAGACGGGACAAGTCGCGACAGGTGGGGACAAGTCGGGACAAGTCGGGACAAGTCCGGAAAAGTCGGGACAGGTCTGGACAAGTTTGGACATTCCGGTACAAGTCGGTACAAGTCGGTAAAAGTCGGGACAAATCGGGACAAGTCGGGAAAAGACGGGACAAGTCGCGACAGGTGGGGACAAGTCGGAACAAGTCGGGACAAGTCGGTACAAGTCGGGACAAGTCAGGACAAGTCGGGACAAGTCGAGACAATTCGGGACAAGTCGAAACAAGTCAAGACAATTTGGAATAAGTAGAAACAAGTCGGGACAAGTCAGGACAAGTCAGGACAAGTTTGGACATTCCGGTACAAGTCGGTACAAGTCGGTAAAAGTCGGGACAAATCGGGACAAGTCGGGAAAAGACGGGACAAGTCGCGACAGGTGGGGACAAGTCGGAACAAGTCGGGACAAGTCGGTACAAGTCGGGACAAGTCAGGACAAGTCGGGACAAGTCGAGACAATTCGGGACAAGTCGAAACAAGTCAAGACAATTTGGAATAAGTAGAAACAAGTCGGGACAAGTCAGGACAAGTCAGGACAAGTCGGGACAAGTCGGGACAAGTCGGGACAAGTCGGGACAAGTCGGGACGAGTCGAAACAAGCCGGGACAAGCCCGGACAAGTCGGGACCAGTCAGGACAAGTCGGGACAAGTCGGAACAAGTCGTGACAAGTCAGGACAAGTCGAAACAAGTTGGGACAAGTCGGGACAAGTGGGGACAAGTCGAAACAAGTCGGGACAAGTCGGGACAAAGTTGGACAATCCGGGACAAGTCGGGACAAGTCGGTACAAGTCGGGACAAGTCGGTACAAGTCGGGACAAGTCTGGACAAGTTTAGACATTCCGGTACAAGTCGGTACAAGTCGGTAAAAGTTGGGACAAGTCGGGACAAGTTTTGACAATCCGGGACAAGTCGGTACAAGTCGGGACAAGTCGGGACAAGTCGGTAAAAGTCGGGACAAATCGGGACAAGTCGGGAAAAGACGGGACAAGTCGCGACAGGTGGGGACAAGTCGGAACAAGTCGGGACAAGTCAGTACAAGTCGGGACAAGTCAGGACAAGTCGGGACAAGTCGAGACAATTCGGGACAAGTCGAAACAAGTCAAGACAATTTGGAATAAGTAGAAACAAGTCGGGACAAGTCAGGACAAGTCAGGACAAGTCGGGACAAGTCGGGACAAGTCGGGACAAGTCGGGACAAGTCGGGACGAGTCGAAACAAGCCGGGACAAGCCCGGACAAGTCGGGACCAGTCAGGACAAGTCGAAACAAGTCGGGACAAGTCGGGACAAGTTTGGACAATCCGGGACAAGTCGGTACAAGTCGGGACAAGTCGGGAAAAGTTGGGACAAGTCGGGACAAGTCAGGACAAGTCGGGACAAGTCGAGACAATTCGGGACAAGTCGAAACAAGTCAAGACAATTTGGAATAAGTAGAAACAAGTCGGGACAAGTCAGGACAAGTCAGGACAAGTCGGGACAAGTCGGGACAAGTCGGGAAAAGTCGGGACAAGTCGGGACGAGTCGAAACAAGCCGGGACAAGCCCGGACAAGTCGGGACCAGTCAGGACAAGTCGAAACAAGTCGGGACAAGTCGGGACAAGTTTGGACAATCCGGGACAAGTCGGGACAAGTCGGGACAAGTCGGTAAAAGTCGGGACAAATCGGGACAAGTCGGGAAAAGACGGGACAAGTCGCGACAGGTGGGGACAAGTCGGAACAAGTCGGGACAAGTCAGTACAAGTCGGGACAAGTCAGGACAAGTCGGGACAAGTCGAGACAATTCGGGACAAGTCGAAACAAGTCAAGACAATTTGGAATAAGTAGAAACAAGTCGGGACAAGTCAGGACAAGTCAGGACAAGTTGGGACAAGTCGGGACAAGTCGGGACAAGTCGGGACAAGTCAGGACAAGTCGAAACAAGTCGGGACAAGTCGGGACAAGTTTGGACAATCCGGGACAAGTCGGTACAAGTCGGGACAAGTCGGGAAAAGTTGGGACAAGTCGGGACAAGTTTGGACAATTCGGAACAAGTCGTGACAAGTCGGTACAAGTCGGGACAAGTCGGTACAAGTCGGGACAAGTTTGGACAAGTCGGGACAAGTCGGTACAAGTCGAGACAAGTCGGGACAAGTCGGAACAAGTCGGGACAATTCAGGACAAGTCTGGACAAGTCGGTACAAGTCGGGACAAGTTTGGACAATTCGGGACAAGTCGGGACAAGTCGGTACAAGTCGAGACAAGTCAGGACATGTCGGGACAAGTCGGGACAAGTCGGGACAAGTCGGGACAAGTCAGGACAAGTCACGACAAGTCGGAACAAGTCGGGACATAGTTGGACAATCCGGGACAAGTCAGAACAAGTCGGGACATGTCGGGACAAGTGGGGACAAGTCAGAACAAGTCGGGACTAGTCGAGACAATTCGGGACAAGTCGAAACAAGTCAGGACAATTTGGAATAAGTAGAAACAAGTCGGGACAAGTCAGGACAAGTCGGGACAAGTCGGGACAAGTCGGGACAAGTCGGGACAAGTCAGGACAAGTCGGGACGAGTCGAAACAAGCCAGGACAAGCCCGGACAAGTCGGGACCAGTCAGGACAAGTCGGGACAAGTCGGAACAAGTCGTGACAAGTCAGGACAAGTCGAAACAAGTCGGGACAAGTCGGGACAAGTGGGGACAAGTCGGGCCAAGTCGGGACAAGTCGGGACAAATTTGAACAAACCGGGAAAAGTCGGGACAAGTCGGTACAAGTCGGGACAAGTCGGGAAAAGTTGGGACAAGTCGGGACAAGTTTGGACAATCCGGGACCAGTCGGAACAAGTCGGTACAAGTCGGGACAAGTCGGGCCAAGTCGGAACAAGTCAGGACAAGTCGAGACATGACGTTACGAGTTAGAACAAGTCAGAACAAGTCGGGACAAGTCGGGACAAGTCTGGATAAATCTGGACAAGTCGGGACAAGTCAGGACAAGTCTGGACAAGTCGGTACAAGTTGGGACAAGTCGGGACAAGTCGGTACAAGTCGTGACAAGTCAGGACAAGTCGATACAAGTCGGGACAAGTCAGGACAAGTCGGGACAAGTCGAGACAAGTCGGGACAACTCGAAACAAGTCGGGACAAGTCAGGACAAGTCGGAACAAGTCGGGACAAGTTTGGACAATCCGGCACAAGTCGGGAAAAGTCAGTACAAGTCGGGACAAGTCGGGACAAGTCGGTACAAGTCAGGACAAGTCACGACAAGTCGATACAAGTCGGGACAAGTCAGGACAAGTCGGGACAAGTCGAGACAAGTAAGAACAAGTCGGGACAAGTCGGGATAAGTCAGGACAAGTCGGGACAAGTCGGGACATATCGGGACAAGTCAAGACAAGTCGGGACAAGTCAGGACAAGTCAGGACAATTCGGGACAAGTCGAGTTGAGTCGGGACAAGTCGAAACAAGTCAGGACAAGTCAGGACAAGTCGGTACAAGTGGGGACAAGTTGGTACAAGTCGGGACAAGTTGGAACAATCCGTGACAAGTCGGGACAAGTCGGGACAAGTCAGTACAATTCGGGACAAGTTTGGACATTCCTGGACAAGTCAGTACAAGTCGGGACAAGTCGGTACAAGTCGGGACAAGTTTGGACAATTCGGAGCAAGTCGGGACAAGTCGGGACAAGTCAAGACAAGTCGGGACAAGTCGAAACAAGTCGGGACAAGTCAGGACAAGTCGGGACAAGTCGGTACAAGTCGGGACAAGTCGGTACAAGTCGGGACAAGTTTGGACAAGTCGGGACAAGTCGGTACAAGTCGAGACAAGTCGGGACAAGTCGGAACAAGTCGGGACAATTCAGTACAAGTCGGGACAAGTCGGTACAAGTCGGGACAAGTTTGGACAATTCGGAGCAAGTCGGGACAAGTCGGGACAAGACGTGACATGTCAGAACAAGTCGGGTCAAGTTGGTTCTAGTCATGACAAGTCGGTACAAGTCGGGACAAGTCGGGACAAGTCAGGACAAGTCGGGACAAGTCGGGACAAGTCGAGACAAGTCGGTACAAGTCGGGACATGTCGGGAAAAGCCGAGACAAATCGAGACTAGCCGGGATATTTTGAAAAAGTGAAAGCTACAAAAATTTTGAAAACAAAAAATTTGAATTTTTATTTTAGCCAAAATTTAAACAGTTTTGAGAAAATAAGCTTTACGATTTTTTGTCAATCCAACCAAAATTATGAACCAAAACAAGTGTGACAGTCAATTTTTGTTCGAACTGATATTGACAAGTCGAAACAAGTCGGGACAAGTATGGACAAGTCGGGGCAAGTTAGGACAAGTCGGGACAAGTCGGGACAAGTCGGGAAAAGTCGGGACAGGTCGGGACAAGTCGGGACAAGTCGGGACAAAATATGACAAGTCGGTAAAAGTCGGGACAGGTCAGGACAAGTCGGGACAATTCGGGACAAGTCGGAACAAGTGGGGACAAGTCGGGACAAGTCGGGCCAAGTCGGAACAAGTCAGGACAAGTCGAGACATGACGTTACAAGTTATAACAAGTCAGAACAAGTCGGGACAAGTCGGGACAAGTCTGGACAAATCAGGACAAGTCGGAACAAGACGTGACAATTCGGAGCAAGTCGGGACAAGTCGGGACAAGACGTGACATGTCAGAACAAGTCGGGTCAAGTTGGTTCTAGTCAAGACAAGTCGGTACAAGTCGGGACAAGTCGGGACAAGTCAGGAGAAGTCGGGACAAGTCGGGACAAGTCGAGACAAGTCGGGACAAGTCGGGACAAGTCGGGAAAAGCCGAGACAAATCGAGACTAGCCGGGATATTTTGAAAAAGTGAAAGCTACAAAAATTTTGAAAACAAAAAATTTGAATTTTAATTTTAGCCAAAATTTAAACAGTTTTGAGAAAATAAGCTTTACGATTTTTCGTCAATCCAACCAGATTTATGAACCAAAACAAGTGTAACAATCAATTTTTGTTCGAACTGAAATTGACAAGTCGGAACAAGTCGGGACAAGTATGGACAAGTCGGGGCAAGTTAGGACAAGTCGGGACGAGTCGGGAAAAGTCGAGACAGGTCGGGACGAGTCAGGACAAGTCGGGACAAAATGGGACAAGTCGGTAAAAGTCGGGACAGGTCAGGACAAGTCGGGACATGACGTTACGAGTTAGAACAAGTCAGAACAAGTCGGGACAAGTCGGGACAAGTCTGGATAAGTCTGGACAAGTCGGGACAAGTCAGGACAAGTCTGTACAAGTCGGGACAAGTTGGGACAAGTCGGGACAAGTCGGTACAAGTCATGACAAGTCAGGACAAGTCGATACAAGTCGGGACAAGTCAGGACAAGTCGGGACAAGTCAAGACAAGTCGGGACAAGTCGAAACAAGTCGGGACAAGTCAGGACAAGTCGGGACAAGTCGGTACAAGTCGGGACAAGTCGGTACAAGTCGGGACAAGTTTGGACAAGTCGGGACAAGTCGGTACAAGTCGAGACAAGTCGGGACAAGTCGGAACAAGTCGGGACAATTCAGGACAAGTCTGGACAAGTCGGTACAAGTCGGGACAAGTTTGGACAATTCGGGACAAGTCGGGACAAGTCGGTACAAGTCGAGACAAGTCAGGACATGTCGGGACAAGTCGGGACAAGTCGGAACAAGTCGGGACAAGTCGGGACAAGTCAGGACAAGTCACGACAAGTCGGAACAAGTCGGGACATAGTTGGACAATCCGGGACAAGTCAGAACAAGTCGGGACATGTCGGGACAAGTGGGGACAAGTCAGAACAAGTCGGGACTAGTCGAGACAATTCGGGACAAGTCGAAACAAGTCAGGACAATTTGGAATAAGTAGAAACAAGTCGGGACAAGTCAGGACAAGTCGGGACAAGTCGGGACAAGTCGGGACAAGTCGGGACAAGTCAGGACAAGTCGGGACGAGTCGAAACAAGCCAGGACAAGCCCGGACAAGTCGGGACCAGTCAGGACAAGTCGGGACAAGTCGGAACAAGTCGTGACAAGTCAGGACAAGTCGAAACAAGTCGGGACAAGTCGGGACAAGTGGGGACAAGTCGGGCCAAGTCGGGACAAGTCGGGACAAATTTGAACAAACCGGGAAAAGTCGGGACAAGTCGGTACAAGTCGGGACAAGTCGGGAAAAGTTGGGACAAGTCGGGACAAGTTTGGACAATCCGGGACCAGTCGGAACAAGTCGGTACAAGTCGGGACAAGTCGGGACAAGTCGGGCCAAGTCGGAACAAGTCAGGACAAGTCGAGACATGACGTTACGAGTTAGAACAAGTCAGAACAAGTCGGGACAAGTCGGGACAAGTCTGGATAAATCTGGACAAGTCGGGACAAGTCAGGACAAGCCTGGACAAGTCGGGACAAGTTGGGACAAGTCGGGACAAGTCGGTACAAGTCGTGACAAGTCAGGACAAGTCGATACAAGTCGGGACAAGTCAGGACAAGTCGGGACAAGTCGAGACAAGTCGGGACAACTCGAAACAAGTCGGGACAAGTCAGGACAAGTCGGAACAAGTCGGGACAAGTTTGGACAATCCGGCACAAGTCGGGAAAAGTCAGTACAAGTCGGGACAAGTCGGGACAAGTCGGTACAAGTCAGGACAAGTCACGACAAGTCGATACAAGTCGGGACAAGTCAGGACAAGTCGGGACAAGTCGAGACAAGTAAGAACAAGTCGGGACAAGTCGGGATAAGTCAGGACAAGTCGGGACAAGTCGGGACATATCGGGACAAGTCAAGACAAGTCGGGACAAGTCAGGACAAGTCAGGACAATTCGGGACAAGTCGAGTTGAGTCGGGACAAGTCGAAACAAGTCAGGACAAGTCAGGACAAGTCGGTACAAGTGGGGACAAGTTGGTACAAGTCGGGACAAGTTGGAACAATCCGTGACAAGTCGGGACAAGTCGGGACAAGTCGGGACAAGTCGGTACAAGTCGGGACTAGTTTGGACAATCCGGGACAAGTCGGGACAAGTTGGTAAAAGTCGGGACAAGTCAGTACAATTCGGGACAAGTTTGGACATTCCTGGACAAGTCAGTACAAGTCGGGACAAGTCGGTACAAGTCGGGACAAGTTTGGACAATTCGGAGCAAGTCGGGACAAGTCGGGACAAGACGTGACATGTCAGAACAAGTCGGGTCAAGTTGGTTCTAGTCATGACAAGTCGGTACAAGTCGGGACAAGTCGGGACAAGTCAGGACAAGTCGGGACAAGTCGGGACAAGTCGATACAAGTCGGTACAAGTCGGGACAAGTCGGGAAAAGCCGAGACAAATCGAGACTAGCCGGGATATTTTGAAAAAGTGAAAGCTAAAAAAATTTTGAAAACAAAAAATTTGAATTTTTATTTTAGCCAAAATTTAAACAGTTTTGAGAAAATAAGCTATACGATTTTTTGTCAATCCAACCAAAATTATGAACCAAAACAAGTGTGACAGTCAATTTTTGTTCGAACTGATATTGACAAGTCGGAACAAGTCGGGACAAGTATGGACAAGTCGGGGCAAGTTAGGACAAGTCGGGACAAGTCGGGACAAGTCGGGAAAAGTCGGGACAGGTCGGGACAAGTCGGGACAAGTCGGGACAAAATATGACAAGTCGGTAAAAGTCGGGACAGGTCAGGACAAGTCGGGACAATTCGGGACAAGTCGGAACAAGTGGGGACAAGTCGGGACAAGTCGGGCCAAGTCGGAACAAGTCAGGACAAGTCGAGACATGACGTTACAAGTTATAACAAGTCAGAACAAGTCGGGACAAGTCGGGACAAGTCTGGACAAATCAGGACAAGTCGGAACAAGACGTGACAATTCGGAGCAAGTCGGGACAAGTCGGGACAAGACGTGACATGTCAGAACAAGTCGGGTCAAGTTGGTTCTAGTCAAGACAAGTCGGTACAAGTCGGGACAAGTCGGGACAAGTCAGGAGAAGTCGGGACAAGTCGGGACAAGTCGAGACAAGTCGGGACAAGTCGGGACAAGTCGGGAAAAGCCGAGACAAATCGAGACTAGCCGGGATATTTTGAAAAAGTGAAAGCTACAAAAATTTTGAAAACAAAAAATTTTAATTTTAATTTTAGCCAAAATTTAAACAGTTTTGAGAAAATAAGCTTTACGATTTTTCGTCAATCCAACCAGATTTATGAACCAAAACAAGTGTAACAATCAATTTTTGTTCGAACTGAAATTGACAAGTCGGAACAAGTCGGGACAAGTATGGACAAGTCGGGGCAAGTTAGGACAAGTCGGGACGAGTCGGGAAAAGTCGAGACAGGTCGGGACGAGTCAGGACAAGTCGGGACAAAATGGGACAAGTCGGTAAAAGTCGGGACAGGTCAGGACAAGTCGGGACATGACGTTACGAGTTAGAACAAGTCAGAACAAGTCGGGACAAGTCGGGACAAGTCTGGATAAGTCTGGACAAGTCGGGACAAGTCAGGACAAGTCTGTACAAGTCGGGACAAGTCGGGACAAGTCGGGACAAGTCGGTACAAGTCATGACAAGTCAGGACAAGTCGATACAAGTCGGGACAAGTCAGGACAAGTCGGGACAAGTCAAGACAAGTCGGGACAAGTCGAAACAAGTCGGGACAAGTCAGGACAAGTCGGGACAAGTCGAGACAAGTAAGAACAAGTCGGGACAAGTCGGGATAAGTCAGGACAAGTCGGGACAAGTCGGGACATATCGGGACAAGTCAAGACAAGTCGGGACAAGTCAGGACAAGTCAGGACAATTCGGGACAAGTCGAGTTGAGTCGGGACAAGTCGAAACAAGTCAGGACAAGTCAGGACAAGTCGGTGCAAGTGGGGACAAGTCGGTACAAGTCGGGACAAGTTGGAACAATCCGTGACAAGTCGGGACAAGTCGGGACAAGTCGGGACAAGTCGGTACAAGTCGGGACTAGTTTGGACAATCCGGGACAAGTCGGGACAAGTCGGTACAAGTCGGGACAAGTCAATGCAATTCGGGACAAGTTTGGACAATCCTGGACAAGTCGGGACAAGTCAGTACAAGTCGGGACAAGTCGGTACAAGTCGGGACAAGTTTGGACAATTCGGAGCAAGTCGGGACAAGTCGGGACAAGACGTGACATGTCAGAACAAGTCGGGTCAAGTTGGTTCTAGTCATGACAAGTCAGTACAAGTCGGGACAAGTCGGGACAAGTCAGGACAAGTCGGGACAAGTCAGGACAAGTCTAGACAAGTCGGGACAAGTCGGGACAAGTCGGGAAAAGCCGAGACAAATCGAGACTAGCCGGGATATTTTGAAAACGTGAAAGCTACAAAAATTTTGAAAACAAAAAATTTGAATTTTTATTTTAGCCAAAATTTAAACAGTCAGGACGAGTCGGTACAAGTTGAAACAAGTCGGGACAAGTCGGTACAAGTCGTGACAAGTCAGGACAAGTCGATACAAGTCGGGACAAGTCAGGACAAGTCGGGACAAGTCGAGACAAGTCGGGACAAGTCGAAACAAGTCGGGACAAGTCAGGACAAGTCGGAACAAGTCGGGACAAGTTTGGACAATCCGGGACAAGTCGGGAAAAGTCAGTACAAGTCGGGACAAGTCGGGACAAGTCGGGACAAGTCGGTACAAGTCGGGACAAGTCACGACAAGTCGGTACAAGTCGGGACAAGTCTGGACAAGTCGGGACAAGTCGGGACAAGACGTGACAAGTCAGAAAAAGTCTAGACGAGTCGGGACAAGTCGGGACAAGTCAGGACAAGTCGGGACAAGTCTGGACAAGTCGGGACAAGTCGGGACAAGACGTGACAAGTCAGAAAAAGTCTAGACGAGTCGGGACAAGTCGGGACAAGTCAGGACAAGTCGGGACAAGTCTGGACAAGTCGGGACAAGTCGGGACAAGTCGGGACAAGTCGGGACAAGTCGGTACAAGTCGGGCCAAGTCGGAACAAGTCAGGACAAGTCGAGACATGACGTTACAAGTTAGAAGAAGTCAGAACAAGTCGGGACAAGTCGGGACAAGTATGGACAAGTCGGAGTAAGTTAGGACAAGTCGGGACAAGTCGGGAAAAGTCGGGACAGGTCGGGACAAGTCGGGACAAGTCGATACAAGTCGGGACAAGTTTGGTCAATTCGGGGCAAGTCGGGACAAGTCGGGACAAGTCGAAACAAGTCGAAACAAGTTTGGACAATTCGGGGCAAGTCGGGACAAGTCGAAACATGTCGAAACAAGTCGGGACAAGTCGGTACAAGTCGGGACAAGTCGGTATAAGTTTGGACAATCCGGGACGACAAGTCGGGACAAGTCGAAACAAGTCGGGAAAAGTCGGGAAAAATCGTGACAAGTCAGGACGAGTCGGTACAAGTCAGGACAAGTCGGGACAAGACGTGACAAGTAAGAACAAGTCGGGACAAGTCGGGATAAGTCAGGACAAGTCGGTACAAGTCGGGACAAGTTTGGACAATTCGGGGCAAGTCGGGACAAGTCTGGACAAGTCGAAACAAGTTTGGACAATTCGGGGCAAGTCGGGACAAGTCGGGACAAGTCGAAACAAGTCGAGACAAGTCGGGACAAGTCGAAACAAGTCGGGACAAGTCGGTACAAGTCGGGACAAGTCGGTACATGTTTGGACAATCCGGGACAAGAAGAGACAAGACGGGACAAGTCGAAACAAGACGGGACAAGTCGAAACAAGTCGGGACAAATCGGGAAAAGTTGGTACAAGTCGGTACAAGTCGGTACAAGTCGGGCCAAGTCGGGACAAGTCGGGACAAGTCGAGACATGACGTTACAAGTTAGAACAAGTCAGAACAAGTCGGGACAAGTCGGGACAAGTCTGGACAAGTCGGGACAAGTCGGGACAAGACGTGACAAGACAAAACAAGTCGAGACGAGTCGAGACGAGTCGGGACAAGTCAGGACAAGTCGAGACAAGTCTGGACAAGTCGGGACAATTCGGGACAAGTCGGGACAAGTCGGGATAAGTCGGGAACAAGACGTGACAAGTCAGAAAAAGTCTAGACGAGTCGGGACAAGTCAGGACAAGTCGGGACAAGTCTGAACAAGTCGGGACAAGTCGGGACAAGTCAGGACAAGTCGGGACAAGTCGGGACAAGTCGAGACAAGTCGGGACAAGTCGGTACAAGTCGGGCCAAGTCGGAACAAGTCAGGACAAGTCGAGACATGACGTTACAAGTTAGAACAAGTCAGAACAAGTGGGGACAAGTCGGGACAAGTCTGGACACGTCGGGACAAGTCGAAACAAGACGGGACAAGTCGAAACAAGTCGGTACAAGTCATGACAAGTCGGGACAAGTCGGGACAAATTTGGACAATCCAGGAAAAGTCGGGACAAGTCGGGACAAGTCGGGACAAGTTGGTACAAGTCGTGACAGGTCGGTACAAGCCGGGACAAGTTGGTACAAGTCGGAACAAGTCAGGACAAGTCGGGACAAGTCGGTACAAGTCGGGCCAAGTCGGAACAAGTCAGGACAAGTCGAGACATGACGTTACAAGTTAGAACAAGTCAGAACAAGTCGGGACAAGTCGGGACAAGTATGGACAAGTCGGGGCAAGTTAGGACAAGTCGGGACAAGTCGGGACAAGTCGGGAAAAGTCGGGACTGGTCGGGACAAGTCGGGACAAGTCGGGACAAGTCAGGACAAGTCTGGACAAGTCGGGACGAGTCGGGACAAGTCGGGACAAGTCGGGACAAGTCGGGCCAAGTCGGAACAAGTCAGGACAAGTCGAGAGATGACGTTACAAGTTAGAACAAGTCAGAACAAGTCGGGACAAGTCGGGACAAGTCGGGACAAGTCGGTACAAGTCGGGCCAAGTCGGAACAAGTCAGGACAAGTCGAGACATGACGTTACAAGTTAGAACAAGTCAGAACAAGTCGGGACAAGTCGGGACAAGTCTGGACAAGTCGGAACAAGTCGGGACAAGACGTGACAAGTCAGAACAAGTCGAGACGAGTCGGGGCAAGTCAAGACAAGTCAGGACAGGTCGGGACAAGTCTGGACAAGTCGGGACAAGTCAGGACAAGTCTGGACGAGTCGGGACAAGTTTGGACAAGTTGGACAAGTCGGTACAAGTCGTGACAAGTCAGGACAAGTCGATGCAAGTCGGGACAAGTCAGGACAAGTCGGGACAAGTCGAGACAAGTCAAGACAAGTCGAAACAAGTCGGGACAAGTCAGGAAAAGTCGGAACAAGTCGGGACAAGTTTGGACAATCCGGGACAAGTCGGGAAAAGTCAGTACAAGTCGGGACAAGTCGGGACAAGTCGGGACAAGTCGGTACAAGTCGGAACAAGTCACGACAAGTCGGTACAAGTCGGGACAAGTTTGGACAATTCGGTTTAAGTCGGGACAAGTCGGGACAAGTCGAAACAAGTTGAAACAAGTCGGGACAAGTCGGTACATGTCGGGACAAGTCAGGACAAGTCGGGACAAGTCGAGACAATTCGGGACAAGTCGAAACAAGTCAAGACAATTTGGAATAAGTAGAAACAATTCGGGACAAGTCAGGACAAGTCAGGACAAGTCGGGACAAGTCGGGACAAGTCGGGACAAGTCGGGACAAGTCGGGACGAGTCGAAACAAGCCGGGACAAGCCCGGACAAGTCGGGACCAGTCAGGACAAGTCGGGACAAGTCGGAACAAGTCGTGACAAGTCAGGACAAGTCGAAACAAGTTGGGACAAGTCGGGACAAGTGGGGACAAGTCGAAACAAGTCGGGACAAGTCGGGACAAAGTTGGACAATCCGGGACAAGTCGGGACAAGTCGGTACAAGTCGGGACAAGTCTGGACAAGTTTGGACATTCCGGTACAAGTCGGTACAAGTCGGTAAAAGTTGGGACAAGTCGGGACAAGTTTGGACAATCCGGGACAAGTCGGTACAAGTCGGGACAAGTCGGGACAAGTCGGTAAAAGTCGGGACAAATCGGGACAAGTCGGGAAAAGACGGGACAAGTCGCGACAGGTGGGGACAAGTCGGAACAAGTCGGGACAAGTCAGTACAAGTCGGGACAAGTCAGGACAAGTCGGGACAAGTCAGGACAAGTCGGGACAAGTCTGGACAAGTCGGGACAAGTCGGGACAAGACGTGACAAGTCAGAAAAAGTCTAGACGAGTCGGGACAAGTCGGGACAAGTCAGGACAAGTCGGGACAAGTCTGGACAAGTCGGGACAAGTCGGGACAAGTCGGGACAAGTCGGGACAAGTCGGTACAAGTCGGGCCAAGACGTGACAAGTCAGAAAAAGTCTAGACGAGTCGGGACAAGTCGGGACAAGTCAGGACAAGTCGGGACAAGTCTGGACAAGTCGGGACAAGTCGGGACAAGTCGGGACAAGTCAGGACAAGTCGGGACAAGTCTGGACAAGTCGGGACAAGTCGGTACAAGTCGGGCCAAGTCGGAACAAGTCAGGACAAGTCGGGACAAGACGTGACAAGTCAGAAAAAGTCTAGACGAGTCGGGACAAGTCGGGACAAGTCAGGACAAGTCGGGACAAGTCTGGACAAGTCGGGACAAGTCGGGACAAGTCGGGACAAGTCAGGACAAGTCGGGACAAGTCTGGACAAGTCGGAACAAGTCGGGACAAGACGTGACAAGTCAGAACAAGTCGAGACGAGTCGGGGCAAGTCAAGACAAGTCAGGACAGGTCGGGACAAGTCTGGACAAGTCGGGACAAGTCAGGACAAGTCTGGACAAGTCGGGACGAATTTGGACAAGTTGGACAAGTCGGTACAAGTCGTGACAAGTCAGGACAAGTCGGGACAAGTCGGGACAAGTTTGGTCAATTCGGGGCAAGTCGGGACAAGTCGGGACAAGTCGAAACAAGTCGAAACAAGTTTGGACAATTCGGGGCAAGTCGGTACAAGTCGGGACAAGTCGAAACATGTTGAAACAAGTCGGGACAAGTCGGTACAAGTCGGGACAAGTCGGTATAAGTTTGGACAATCCGGGACGACAAGTCGGGACAAGTCGAAACAAGTCGGGAAAAGTCGGGAAAAATCGTGACAAGTCAGGACGAGTCGGTACAAGTCAGGACAAGTCGGGACAAGACGTGACAAGTAAGAACAAGTCGGGACAAGTCGGGATAAGTCAGGACAAGTCGGGACAAGTCGGGACAAGTTTGGACAATTCGGGGCAAGTCGGGACAAGTCTGGACAAGTCGAAACAAGTTTGGACAATTCGGGGCAAGTCGGGACAAGTCGAAACAAGTCGAGACAAGTCGGGACAAGTCGAAACAAGTCGGGACAAGTCGGTACAAGTCGGGACAAGTCGGTACATGTTTGGACAATCTGGGACAAGAAGAGACAAGACGGGACAAGTCGAAACAAGACGGGACAAGTCGAAACAAGTCGGGACAAATCGGGAAAAGTTGGTACAAGTCGGTACAAGTCGGTACAAGTCGGGCCAAGTCGGAACAAGTCAGGACAAGTCGAGACATGACGTTACAAGTTAGAACAAGTCAGAACAAGTCGGGACAATTCGGGACAAGTCTGGACAAGTCGGGACAAGTCGGGACAAGACGTGACAAGACAAAACAAGTCGAGACGAGTCGAGACGAGTCGGGACAAGTCAGGACAAGTCGAGACAAGTCTGGACAAGTCGGGACAATTCGGGACAAGTCGGGACAAGTCGGGATAAGTCGGGAACAAGACGTGACAAGTCAGAAAAAGTCTAGACGAGTCGGGACAAGTCAGGACAAGTCGGGACAAGTCTGAACAAGTCGGGACAAGTCGGGACAAGTCAGGACAAGTCGGGACAAGTCGGGACAAGTCGGGACAAGTCGGGACAAGTCGGTACAAGTCGGGCCAAGTCGGAACAAGTCAGGACAAGTCGAGACATGACGTTACAAGTTAGAACAAGTCAGAACAAGTGGGGACAAGTCGGGAAAAGTCTGGACACGTCGGGACAAGTCGAAACAAGACGGGACAAGTCGAAACAAGTCGGGAATAATCGGGAAAAGTTGGTACAAGTCGGTACAAGTCGGTACAAGTCATGACAAGTCGGGACAAGTCGGGAGAAGTCGGGACAAATTTGGACAATCCAGGAAAAGTCGGGACAAGTCGGGACAAGTCGGGACAAGTTGGTACAAGTCGTGACAGGTCGGTACAAGCCGGGACAAGTTGGTACAAGTCGGAACAAGTCAGGACAAGTCGGGACAAGTCGGTACAAGTCGGGCCAAGTCGGAACAAGTCAGGACAAGTCGAGACATGACGTTACAAGTTAGAACAAGTCAGAACAAGTCGGGACAAGTCGGGACAAGTATGGACAAGTCGGGGCAAGTTAGAACAAGTCGGGACAAGTCGGGACAAGTCGGGAAAAGTCGGGACTGGTCGGGACAAGTCGGGACAAGTCGGGACAAGTCAGGACAAGTCTGGACAAGTCGGGACGAGTCGGGACAAGTCGGGACAAGTCGGGACAAGTCGGGCCAAGTCGGAACAAGTCAGGACAAGTCGAGAGATGACGTTACAAGTTAGAACAAGTCAGAACAAGTCGGGACAAGTCGGGACAAGTCGGTACAAGTCGGGCCAAGTCGGAACAAGTCAGGACAAGTCGAGACATGACGTTACAAGTTAGAACAAGTCAGAACTAGTCGGGACAAGTCGGGACAAGTCTGGACAAGTCGGAACAAGTCGGGACAAGACGTGACAAGTCAGAACAAGTCGAGACGAGTCGGGGCAAGTCAAGACAAGTCAGGACAGGTCGGGACAAGTCTGGACAAGTCGGGACAAGTCAGGACAAGTCTGGACAAGTCGGGACAAGTTTGGACAAGTTGGACAAGTCGGTACAAGTCGTGACAAGTCAGGACAAGTCGATGCAAGTCGGGACAAGTCAGGACAAGTCGGGACAAGTCGAGACAAGTCAAGACAAGTCGAAACAAGTCGGGACAAGTCAGGACAAGTCGGAACAAGTCGGGACAAGTTCGTACAATCCGGGACAAGTCGGGAAAAGTCAGTACAAGTCGGGACAAGTCGGGACAAGTCGGGACAAGTCGGTACAAGTCGGAACAAGTCACGACAAGTCGGTACAAGTCGGGACAAGTTTGGACAATTCGGTTTAAGTCGGGACAAGTCGGGACAAGTCGAAACAAGTTGAAACAAGTCGGGACAAGTCGGTACAAGTCGGGACAAGTCAGGACAAGTCGGGACAAGTCGAGACAATTCGGGACAAGTCGAAACAAGTCAAGACAATTTGGAATAAGTAGAAACAAGTCGGGACAAGTCAGGACAAGTCAGGACAAGTCGGGACAAGTCGGGACAAGTCGGGACAAGTCGGGACAAGTCGGGACAAGTCGGGACGAGTCGAAACAAGCCGGGATAAGCCCGGACAAGTCGGGACCAGTCAGGACAAGTCGGGACAAGTCGGAACAAGTCGTGACAAGTCAGGACAAGTCGAAACAAGTTGGGACAAGTCGGGACAAGTAGGGACAAGTCGAAACAAGTCGGGACAAGTCGGGACAAAGTTGGACAATCCGGGACAAGTCGGGACAAGTCGGTACAAGTCGGGACAAGTCTGGACAAGTTTGGACATTCCGGTACAAGTCGGTACAAGTCGGTTAAAGTTGGGACAAGTCGGGACAAGTTTGGACAATCCGGGACAAGTCGGTACAAGTCGGGACAAGTCGGGACAAGTCGGTAAAAGTCGGGACAAATCGGAACAAGTCGGGAAAAGACGGGACAAGTCGCGACAGGTGGGGACAAGTCGGAACAAGTCGGGACAAGTCAGTACAAGTCGGGACAAGTCAGGACAAGTCGGGACAAGTCGAGACAATTCGGGACAAGTCGAAACAAGTCAAGACAATTTGGAATAAATAGAAACAAGTCGGGACAAGTCAGGACAAGTCAGGACAAGTCGGGACAAGTCGGGACAAGTCGGGACAAGTCGGGACCAGTCAGGACAAGTCGAAACAAGTCGGGACAAGTCGGGACAAGTTTGGACAATCCGGGACAAGTCGGTACAAGTCGGGACAAGTCGGGAAAAGTTGGGACAAGTCGGGACAAGTCAGGACAAGTCGGGACAAGTCGAGACAATTCGGGACAAGTCGAAACAAGTCAAGACAATTTGGAATAAGTAGAAACAAGTCGGGACAAGTCAGGACAAGTCAGGACAAGTCGGGACAAGTCGGGACAAGTCGGGACAAGTCGGGACAAGTCGGGACGAGTCGAAACAAGCCGGGACAAGCCCGGACAAGTCGGGACCAGTCAGGACAAGTCGAAACAAGTCGGGACAAGTCGGGACAAGTTTGGACAATCCGGGACAAGTCGGGACAAGTCGGGACAAGTCGGTAAAAGTCGGGACAAATCGGGACAAGTCGGGAAAAGACGGGACAAGTCGCGACAGGTGGGGACAAGTCGGAACAAGTCGGGACAAGTCAGTACAAGTCGGGACAAGTCAGGACAAGTCGGGACAAGTCGAGACAATTCGGGACAAGTCGAAACAAGTCAAGACAATTTGGAATAAGTAGAAACAAGTCGGGACAAGTCAGGACAAGTCAGGACAAGTTGGGACAAGTCGGGACAAGTCGGGACAAGTCGGGACAAGTCAGGACAAGTCGAAACAAGTCGGGACAAGTCGGGACAAGTTTGGACAATCCGGGACAAGTCGGTACAAGTCGGGACAAGTCGGGAAAAGTTGGGACAAGTCGGGACAAGTTTGGACAATTCGGAACAAGTCGGGACAAGTCGGTACAAGTCGGGACAAGTCGGTACAAGTCGGGACAAGTTTGGACAAGTCGGGACAAGTCGGTACAAGTCGAGACAAGTCGGGACAAGTCGGAACAAGTCGGGACAATTCAGGACAAGTCCCCACAAGTCGGTACAAGTCGGGACAAGTTTGGACAATTCGGGACAAGTCGGGACAAGTCGGTACAAGTCGAGACAAGTCAGGACATGTCGGGACAAGTCGGGACAAGTCGGTACAAGTCGGAACAAGTCGGAACAAGTCGGGACAAGTCGGGACAAGTCAGGACAAGTCACGACAAGTCGGAACAAGTCGGGACATAGTTGGACAATCCGGGACAAGTCAGAACAAGTCGGGACATGTCGGGACAAGTGGGGACAAGTCAGAACAAGTCGGGACTAGTCGAGACAATTCGGGACAAGTCGAAACAAGTCAGGACAATTTGGAATAAGTAGAAACAAGTCGGGACAAGTCAGGACAAGTCGGGACAAGTCGGGACAAGTCGGGACAAGTCGGGACAAGTCAGGACAAGTCGGGACAAGTCGAAACAAGTCGTGACAAGTCAGGACAAGTCGAAACAAGTCGGGACAAGTCGGGACAAGTGGGGACAAGTCGGGACAAGTCGGGACAAGTCGGGACAAGTCAGGACAAGTCGGGAAAAGTTGGGACAAGTCGGGACAAGTTTGGACAATCCGGGACCAGTCGGAACAAGTCGGTACAAGTCGGGACAAGTCGGGACAAGTCGGGCCAAGTCGGAACAAGTCAGGACAAGTCGGGACAAGTCGGGACAAGTCTGGATAAATCTGGACAAGTCGGGACAAGTCAGGACAAGTCTGGACAAGTCGGGACAAGTTGGGACAAGTCGGGACAAGTCGGTACAAGTCGTGACAAGTCAGGACAAGTCGATACAAGTCGGGACAAGTCAGGACAAGTCGGGACAAGTCGAGACAAGTCGGGACAAGTCGAAACAAGTCGGGACAAGTCAGGACAAGTCGGAACAAGTCGGGACAAGTTTGGACAATCCGGCACAAGTCGGGAAAAGTCAGTACAAGTCGGGACAAGTCGGGACAAGTCGGTACAAGTCAGGACAAGTCACGACAAGTCGATACAAGTCGGGACAAGTCAGGACAAGTCGGGACAAGTCGAGACAAGTAAGAACAAGTCGGGACAAGTCGGGATAAGTCAGGACAAGTCGGGACAAGTCGGGACATATCGGGACAAGTCAAGACAAGTCGGGACAAGTCAGGACAAGTCAGGACAATTCGGGACAAGTCGAGTTGAGTCGGGACAAGTCGAAACAAGTCAGGACAAGTCAGGACAAGTCGGTACAAGTGGGGACAAGTCGGTACAAGTCGGGACAAGTTGGAACAATCCGTGACAAGTCGGGACAAGTCGGGACAAGTCGGGACAAGTCGGTACAAGTCGGGACTAGTTTGGACAACCCGGGACAAGTCGGGACAAGTTGGTAAAAGTCGGGACAAGTCAGTACAATTCGGGACAAGTTTGGACATTCCTGGACAAGTCAGTACAAGTCGGGACAAGTCGGTACAAGTCGGGACAAGTTTGGACAATTCGGAGCAAGTCGGGACAAGTCGGGACAAGACGTGACATGTCAGAACAAGTCGGGTCATGTTGGTTCTAGTCATGACAAGTCGGTACAAGTCGGGACAAGTCGGGACAAGTCAGGACAAGTCGGGACAAGTCGGGACAAGTCGAGACAAGTCGGGACAAGTCGGGACAAGTCGGGAAAAGCCGAGACAAATCGAGACTAGCCGGGATATTTTGAAAAAGTGAAAGCTACAAAAATTTTGAAAACAAAAAATTTGAATTTTTATTTTAGCCAAAATTTAAACAGTTTTGAGAAAATAATCTTTACGATTTTTTATCAATCCAACCAAAATTATGAACCAAAACAAGTGTGACAGTCAATTTTTGTTCGAACTGATATTGACAAGTCGGAACAAGTCGGGACAAGTATGGACAAGTCGGGGCAAGTTAGGACAAGTCGGGACAAGTCGGGAAAAGTCGGGACAGGTCGGGACAAGTCGGGACAAGTCGGGACAAAATATGACAAGTCGGTAAAAGTCGGGACAGGTCAGGACAAGTCGGGACAATTCGGGACAAGTCGGAACAAGTGGGGACAAGTCGGGACAAGTCGGGCCAAGTCGGAACAAGTCAGGACAAGTCGAGACATGACGTTACAAGTTATAACAAGTCAGAACAAGTCGGGACAAGTCGGGACAAGTCTGGACAAATCAGGACAAGTCGGAACAAGACGTGACAATTCGGAGCAAGTCAGGACAAGTCGGGACAAGACGTGACATGTCAGAACAAGTCGGGTCAAGTTGGTTCTAGTCAAGACAAGTCGGTACAAGTCGGGACAAGTCGGGACAAGTCAGGACAAGTCGGGACAAGTCGGGACAAGTCGAGACAAGTCGGGACAAGTCGGGACAAGTCGGGAAAAGCCGAGACAAATCGAGACTAGCCTGGATATTTTGAAAAAGTGAAAGCTACAAAAATTTTGAAAATAAAAAATTTGAATTTTTATTTTAGCCAAAATTTAAACAGTTTTGAGAAAATAAGCTTTACGATTTTTTGTCAATCCAACCAAAATTATGAACCAAAACAAGTGTGACAGTCAATTTTTGTTCGAACTGAAATTGACAAGTCGGAACCAGTCGGGACAAGTATGGACAAGTCGGGGCAAGTTAGGACAAGTCGGGACAAGTCGGGACAAGTCGGGAAAAGTCGGGACAGGTCGGGACAAGTCGGGACAAGTCGGGACAAAATATGACAAGTCGGTAAAAGTCGGGACAGGTCAGGACAAGTCGGGACAATTCGGGACAAGTCGGAACAAGTGGGGACAAGTCGGGACAAGTCGGGCCAAGTCGGAACAAGTCAGGACAAGTCGAGACATGACGTTACAAGTTATAACAAGTCAGAACAAGTCGGGATAAGTCGGGACAAGTCTGGACAAATCAGGACAAGTCGGAACAAGACGTGACAATTCGGAGCAAGTCGGGACAAGTCGGGACAAGACGTGACATGTCAGAACAAGTCGGGTCAAGTTGGTTCTAGTCAAGACAAGTCGGTACAAGTCGGGACAAGTCGGGACAAGTCAGGACAAGTCGGGACAAGTCGGGACAAGTCGAGACAAGTCGGGACAAGTCGGGACAAGTCGGGAAAAGCCGAGACAAATCGAGACTAGCCGGGATATTTTGAAAAAGTGAAAGCTACAAAAATTTGAAAACAAAAAATTTGAATTTTAATTTTAGCCAAAATTTAAACAGTTTTGAGAAAATAAGCTTTACGATTTTTCGTCAATCCAACCAGATTCATGAACCAAAACAAGTGTAACAATCAATTTTTGTTCGAACTGAAATTGACAAGTCGGAACAAGTCGGGACAAGTATGGACAAGTCGGGGCAAGTTAGGACAAGTCGGGACGAGTCGGGAAAAGTCGAGACAGGTCGGGACGAGTCAGGACAAGTCGGGACAAAATGGGACAAGTCGGTAAAAGTCGGGACAGATCAGGACAAGTCGGGACATGACGTTACGAGTTAGAACAAGTCAGAACAAGTCGGGACAAGTCGGGACAAGTCTGGATAAGTCTGGACAAGTCGGGACAAGTCAGGACAAGTCTGTACAAGTCGGGACAAGTTGGGACAAGTCGGGACAAGTCGGTACAAGTCATGACAAGTCAGGACAAGTCGATACAAGTCGGGACAAGTCAGGACAAGTCGGGACAAGTCAAGACAAGTCGGGACAAGTCGAAACAAGTCGGGATAAGTCAGGACAAGTCGGGACAAGTCGAGACAAGTAAGAACAAGTCGGGACAAGTCGGGATAAGTCAGGACAAGTCGGGACAAGTCGGGACATATCGAGACAAGTCAAGACAAGTCGGGACAAGTCAGGACAAGTCAGGACAATTCGGGACAAGTCGAGTTGAGTCGGGACAAGTCGAAACAAGTCAGGACAAGTCAGGACAAGTCGGTGCAAGTGGGGACAAGTCGGGACAAGTCGGGACAAGTCGGGACAAGTCGGTACAAGTCGGGACTAGTTTGGACAATCCGGGACAAGTCGGGACAAGTCGGTACAAGTCGGGACAAGTCAGTGCAATTCGGGACAAGTTTGGACAATCCTGGACAAGTCGGGACAAGTCAGTACAAGTCGGGACAAGTCGGTACAAGTCGGGACAAGTTTGGACAATTCGGAGCAAGTCGGGACAAGTCGGGACAAGACGTGACATGTCAGAACAAGTCGGGTCAAGTTGGTTCTAGTCATGACAAGTCAGTACAAGTCGGGACAAGTCGGGACAAGTCAGGACAAGTCGGGACAAGTCGGGACAAGTCGAGACAAGTCGGGACAAGTCGGGACAAGTCGGGAAAAGCCGAGACAAATCGAGACTAGCCGGGATATTTTGAAAACGTGAAAGCTACAAAAATTTTGAAAACAAAAAATTTGAATTTTTATTTTAGCCAAAATTTAAACAGTTTTGAGAAAATAAGCTTTACGATTTTTTGTCAATCCAACCAAAATTATGAACCAAAACAAGTGTGACAGTCAATTTTTGTTCGAACTGAAATTGACAAGTCGGAACAAGTCGGGACAAGTATGGACAAGTCGGGGCAAGTTAGGACAAGTCGGGACAAGTCGGGACAAGTCGGGAAAAGTCGGGACAGGTCGGGACAAGTCGGGACAAGTCGGGACAAAATATGACAAGTCGGTAAAAGTCGGGACAGGTCAGGACAAGTCGGGACAATTCGGGACAAGTCGGAACAAGTGGGGACAAGTCGGGACAAGTCGGGCCAAGTCGGAACAAGTCAGGACAAGTCGAGACATGACGTTACAAGTTATAACAAGTCAGAACAAGTCGGGACAAGTCGGGACAAGTCTGGACAAATCAGGACAATTCGGAACAAGACGTGACAAGTCAGAACAAGTCGAGACGAGTCGGGACAAGTCGGGACAAGTCAGGACAAGTCGGGACAAGTCTGGACAAGTCGGGACAAGTCGGGACAAGTCGGTACAAGTCGGGAAAAGTCTGGACAAGTCGGGACAAGTCGGGACAAGACGTGACAAGTCAGAAAAAGTCTAGACGAGTCGGGACATGTCGGGACAAGTCAGGACAAGTCGGGACAAGTCTGGACAAGTCGGAACAAGTCGGGACAAGACGTGACAAGTCAGAACAAGTCGAGACGAGTCGGGGCAAGTCAAGACAAGTCAGGACAGGTCGGGACAAGTCTGGACAAGTCGGGACAAGTCAGGACAAGTCTGGACAAGTCGGGACAAGTTTGGACAAGTTGGACAAGTCGGTACAAGTCGTGACAAGTCAGGACAAGTCGATGCAAGTCGGGACAAGTCAGGACAAGTCGGGACAAGTCGAGACAAGTCAAGACAAGTCGAAACAAGTCGGGACAAGTCAGGACAAGTCGGAACAAGTCGGGACAAGTTTGGACAATCCGGGACAAGTCGGGAAAAGTCAGTACAAGTCGGGACAAGTCGGGACAAGTCGGGACAAGTCGGTACAAGTCGGAACAAGTCACGACAAGTCGGTACAAGTCGGGACAAGTTTGGACAATTCGGTTTAAGTCGGGACAAGTCGAAACAAGTTGAAACAAGTCGGGACAAGTCGGTACAAGTCGTGACAAGTCAGGACAAGTCGATACAAGTCGGGACAAGTCAGGACAAGTCGGGACAAGTCGAGACAAGTCGGGACAAGTCGAAACAAGTCGGGACAAGTCAGGACAAGTCGGAACAAGTCGGGACAAGTTTGGACAATCCGGGACAAGTCGGGAAAAGTCAGTACAAGTCGGGACAAGTCGGGACAAGTCGGGACAAGTCGGTACAAGTCGGGACAAGTCACGACAAGTCGGTACAAGTCGGGACAAGTCTGGACAAGTCGGGACAAGTCGGGACAAGACGTGACAAGTCAGAAAAAGTCTAGACGAGTCGGGACAAGTCGGGACAAGTCAGGACAAGTCGGGACAAGTCTGGACAAGTCGGGACAAGTCGGGACAAGACGTGACAAGTCAGAAAAAGTCTAGACGAGTCGAGACAAGTCGGGACAAGTCAGGACAAGTCGGGACAAGTCGGGACAAGTCGGTACAAGTCGGGCCAAGTCGGAACAAGTCAGGACAAGTCGGGACAAGTCGAGACAAGTAAGAACAAGTCGGGACAAGTCGGGATAAGTCAGGACAAGTCGGGACAAGTCGGAGTAAGTTAGGACAAGTCGGGACAAGTCGGGAAAAGTCGGGACAGGTCGGGACAAGTCGGGACAAGTCGGGACAAGTCGGGACAAGTCGGGACAAGTCGGGACAAGTTTGGTCAATTCGGGGCAAGTCGGGACAAGTCGGGACAAGTCGAAACAAGTTTGGACAATTCGGGGCAAGTCGGGACAAGTCGGGACAAGTCGAAACATGTCGAAACAAGTCGGGACAAGTCGGTACAAGTCGGGACAAGTCGGTATAAGTTTGGACAATCCGGGACGACAAGTCGGGACAAGTCGAAACAAGTCGGGAAAAGTCGGGAAAAATCGTGACAAGTCAGGACGAGTCGGTACAAGTCAGGACAAGTCGGGACAAGACGTGACAAGTAAGAACAAGTCGGGACAAGTCGGGATAAGTCAGGACAAGTCGGGACAAGTCGGGACAAGTTTGGACAATTCGGGGCAAGTCGGGACAAGTCTGGACAAGTCGAAACAAGTTTGGACAATTCGGGGCAAGTCGGGACAAGTCGGGACAAGTCGAAACAAGTCGAGACAAGTCGGGACAAGTCGAAACAAGTCGGGACAAGTCGGTACAAGTCGGGACAAGTCGGTACATGTTTGGACAATCCGGGACAAGAAGAGACAAGACGGGACAAGTCGAAACAAGACGGGACAAGTCGAAACAAGTCGGGACAAATCGGGAAAAGTTGGTACAAGTCGGTAGAAGTCGGTACAAGTCGGGCCAAGTCGGAACAAGTCAGGACAAGTCGAGACATGACGTTACAAGTTAGAACAAGTCAGAACAAGTCGGGACAAGTCGGGACAAGTCTGGACAAGTCGGGACAAGTCGGGACAAGACGTGACAAGACAAAACAAGTCGAGACGAGTCGAGACGAGTCGGGACAAGTCAGGACAAGTCGAGACAAGTCTGGACAAGTCGGGACAATTCGGGACAAGTCGGGACAAGTCGGGATAAGTCGGGAACAAGACGTGACAAGTCAGAAAAAGTCTAGACGAGTCGGGACAAGTCAGGACAAGTCGGGACAAGTCTGAACAAGTCGGGACAAGTCGGGACAAGTCAGGACAAGTCGGGACAAGTCGGGACAAGTCGGGACAAGTCGGGACAAGTCGGTACAAGTCGGGCCAAGTCGGAACAAGTCAGGACAAGTCGAGACATGACGTTACAAGTTAGAACAAGTCAGAACAAGTGGGGACAAGTCGGGACAAGTCTGGACACGTCGGGACAAGTCGAAACAAGACGGGACAAGTCGAAACAAGTCGGGAATAATCGGGAAAAGTTGGTACAAGTCGGTACAAGTCGGTACAAGTCATGACAAGTCGGGACAAGTCGGGACAAATTTGGACAATCCAGGAAAAGTCGGGACAAGTCGGGACAAGTCGGGACAAGTTGGTACAAGTCGTGACAGGTCGGTACAAGCCGGGACAAGTTGGTACAAGTCGGAACAAGTCAGGACAAGTCGGGACATGACGTTACAAGTTAGAACAAGTCAGAACAAGTCGGGACAAGTCGGGACAAGTATGGACAAGTCGGGGCAAGTTAGGACAAGTCGGGACAAGTCGGGACAAATCGGGAAAAGTCGGGACTGGGCGGGACAAGTCGGGACAAGTCGGGACAAGTCAGGACAAGTCTGGACAAGTCGGGACGAGTCGGGACAAGTCGGGACAAGTCGGGACAAGTCGGGCCAAGTCGGAACAAGTCAGGACAAGTCGAGAGATGACGTTACAAGTTAGAACAAGTCAGAACAAGTCGGGACAAGTCGGGACAAGTCGGGACAAGTCGGTACAAGTCGGGCCAAGTCGGAACAAGTCAGGACAAGTCGAGACATGACGTTACAAGTTAGAACAAGTCAGAACAAGTCGGGACAAGTCGGGACAAATTTGGACAATCCAGGAAAAGTCGGTACAAGTCGGGCCAAGTCGGAACAAGTCAGGACAAGTCGGGACAAGTCGGGACAAATTTGGACAATCCAGGAAAAGTCGGTACAAGTCGGGCCAAGTCGGAACAAGTCAGGACAAGTCGAGACATGACGTTACAAGTTAGAACAGGTCAGAACAAGTCGGGACAAGTCGGGACAAGTATGGACAAGTCGGGGCAAGTTAGGACAAGTCGGGACAAGTCGGGACAAGTCGGGAAAAGTCGGGACTGGTCGGGACAAGTCGGGACAAGTCGGGACAAGTCAGGACAAGTCTGGACAAGTCGGGACGAGTCGGGACAAGTCGGGACAAGTCGGGACAAGTCGGGCCAAGTCGGAACAAGTCAGGACAAGTCGAGAGATGACGTTACAAGTTAGAACAAGTCAGAACAAGTCGGGACAAGTCGGGACAAGTCGGGACAATTCGGTACAAGTCGGGCCAAGTCGGAACAAGTCAGGACAAGTCGAGACATGACGTTACAAGTTAGAACAAGTCAGAACAAGTCGGGACAAGTCGGGACAAGTCTGGACAAGTCGGAACAAGTCGGGACAAGACGTGACAAGTCAGAACAAGTCGAGACGAGTCGGGGCAAGTCAAGACAAGTCAGGACAGGTCGGGACAAGTCTGGACAAGTCGGGACAAGTCAGGACAAGTCTGGACAAGTCGGGACAAGTTTGGACAAGTTGGACAAGTCGGTACAAGTCGTGACAAGTCAGGACAAGTCGATGCAAGTCGGGACAAGTCAGGACAAGTCGGGACAAGTCGAGACAAGTCAAGACAAGTCGAAACAAGTCGGGACAAGTCAGGACAAGTCGGAACAAGTCGGGACAAGTTTGGACAATCCGGGACAAGTCGGGAAAAGTCAGTACAAGTCGGGACAAGTCGGGACAAGTATGGACAAGTCGGTACAAGTCGGAACAAGTCACGACAAGTCGGTACAAGTCGGGACAAGTTTGGACAATTCGGTTTAAGTCGGGACAAGTCGGGACAAGTCGAAACAAGTTGAAACAAGTCGGGACAAGTCGGTACAAGTCGTGACAAGTCAGGACAAGTCGATACAAGTCGGGACAAGTCAGGACAAGTCGGGACAAGTCGAGACAAGTCGGGACAAGTCGAAACAAGTCGGGACAAGTAAGGACAAGTCGGAACAAGTCGGGACAAGTTTGGACAATCCGGGACAAGTCGGGAAAAGTCAGTACAAGTCGGGACAAGTCGGGACAAGTCGGTACAAGTCGGGACAAGTCACGACAAGTCGGTACAAGTCGGGACAAGTCAGGACAAGTCGGAACAAGTCGGGACAAGTTTGGACAATCCGGGACAAGTCGGGAAAAGTCAGTACAAGTCGGGACAAGTCGGGACAAGTCGGTACAAGTCGGGACAAGTCACGACAAGTCGGTACAAGTCGGGACAAGTCAGTACAAGTCGGGACAAGTCGGGACAAGTCGGTACAAGTCGGGACAAGTCACGACAAGTCGGTACAAGTCGGGACAAGTCGGGACAAGTCGGGACAAGTCAGGACAAGTCGGGACAAGTCTGGACAAGTCGGGACAAGTCGGGACAAGACGTGACAAGTCAGAAAAAGTCTAGACGAGTCGGGACAAGTCGGGACAAGTCAGGACAAGTCGGGACAAGTCTGGACAAGTCGGGACAAGTCGGGACAAGTCGGGACAAGTCGGTACAAGTCGGGCCAAGTCGGAACAAGTCAGGACAAGTCGAGACATGACGTTACAAGTTAGAAGAAGTCAGAACAAGTCGGGACAAGTCGGGACAAGTATGGACAAGTCGGAGTAAGTTAGGACAAGTCGGGACAAGTCGGGAAAAGTCGGGACAGGTCGGGACAAGTCGGGACAAAATGGGACAAGTCGGTAAAAGTCGGGACAGGTCAGGACAAGTCGGGACAATTCGGGACAAGTCGGAACAAGTGGGAACAAGTCGGGACAATTCGGGCCAAGTCGGAACAAGTCAGGACAAGTCGAGACATGACGTTACAAGTTAGAACAAGTCAGAACAAGTCGGGACAAGTCTGGACAAGTCGGGACAAGTCGGAACAAGACGTGACAAGTCAGAACAAGTCGAGACGAGTCGGGACAAGTCGGGACAAGTCAGGACAAGTCAGGACAAGTCTGGACAAGTCGGGACAAGTCGGTACAAGTCAGGACAAGTCTGGACAAGTCGGGACAAGTCGGGACAAGACGTGACAAGTCAGAAAAAGTCTAGACGAGTCGGGACAAGTCGGGACAAGTCAGGACAAGTCGGGACAAGTCTGGACAAGTCGGGACAAGTCGGGACAAGTCGGGACAAGTCGGGACAAGTCGGGACAAGTCGGTACAAGTCGGAACAAGTCAGAACAAGTCAGAACAAGTCGAGACATGACGTTTCTAGTTAAAACAAGTCAGAACAATTCGGGACAAGTCGGGACAAGTATGGACAAGTCGGGGCAAGTTAGGACAAGTCGGGACAAGTCGGGAAAAGTCGGGACAGGTCGGGACAAGTCGGGACAAGTTGGGACAAAATGGGACAAGTCGGTAAAAGTCGGGACAGGTCAGGACAAGTCGGGACAATTCGGGACAAGTCGGAACAAGTGGGGACAAGTCGGGACAAGTCGGGACAAGTCGGGCCAAGTCGGAACAAGTCGAGACATGACGTTACAAGTTAGAACAAGTCAGAACAAGTCGGGACAAGTCTGGACAAGCCGGGACAAGTCGGAACAAGACGTGACAAGTCAGAACAAGTCGAGACGAGTCGGGACAAGTCGGGACAAGTCAGGACAAGTCGGAACAAGTCTGGACAAGTCGGGACAAGTCGGGACAAGTCGGCACAAGTCGGGACAAGTCTGGACAAGTCGGGACAAGTCAGAACAAGTCGGGACAAGACGTGACAAGTCAGAAAAAGTCTAGACGAGTCGGGACAAGTCGGGACAAGTCGGGACAAGTCAGGACAAGTCGGGACAAGTCTGGACAAGTCGGGACAAGTCGGGACAAGTCGGGACAAGTCGGGACAAGTCGGGACAAGTCGGGACAAGTCGGTACAAGTCGGGCAAAGTCGGAACAAGTCAGGACAAGTCGAGACATGACGTTACAAATTAGAACTAGTCAGAACAAGTCGGGACAAGTCGGGACAAGTCTGGACAAGTCGGGACAAGTCGGGACAAGACGTGACAAGTCAGAACAAGTCGAGACAAGTCGGGACAAGTCGGGACAAGTCAGGACAAGTCGGGACAAGTCTGGACAAGTCGGGACAAGTCAGCACAAGTCTGGACAAGTCGGGACAAGTTGGGACAAGTCGGGACAAGTCGGTACAAGTCGTGACAAGTCAGGACAAGTCGATACAAGTCGGGACAAGTCAGGACAAGTCGGGACAAGTCGGGACAAGTCGGAACAAGTGGGGACAAGTCGGGACAAGTCGGGCCAAGTCGGAACAAGTCAGGACAAGTCGAGACATGACGTTACAAGTTAGAACAAGTCAGAACAAGTCGGGACAAGTCGGGACAAGTCTGGACAAATCGGGACAAGTCGGAACAAGACGTGACAAGTCAGAACAAGTAGAGACGAGTCGGGACAAGTCGGGACAAGTCAGGACAAGTCAGGACAAGTCTGGACAAGTCGGGACAAGTCGGGACAAGTTGGGACAAGTCGGGACAAGTCGGCACAAGTCGTGACAAGTCAGGACAAGTCGATACAAGTCGGGACAAGTCAGGACAAGTCGGGACAAGTCGAGACAAGTCGGGACAAGTCGAAACAAGTCGGGACAAGTCAGGACAAGTCGGGACAAGTCGGAACAAGTCGAGACAAGTTTGGACAATCCGGGACAAGTCGGGAAAAGTCAGTACAAGTCGGGACAAGTCGGGACAAGTCGGTACAAGTCGGGACAAGTCACGACAAGTCGGTACAAGTCGGGGCAAGTCACGACAAGTCGGTACAAGTCGCGACAAATTTGGACAATTCGGGACAAGTCGGGACAAGTCGGGACAAGTCGGGACAAGTCGGGACAAGTCGGGACAAGTCGATACAAGTCGGGACAAGTTTGGACAATCCGGGACCAGTCAGGACAAGTCGGTACAAGTCGGAACAAGTATGAACAATCCGGGACATGTCGGGACTGGTCGAGACAAGTTTGGACAATCCGGGACAAGTCGGGACAAGTCGGTACAAGTCGGGACAAGTCGGTACAAGTCGGGACAAGTCGAAACAATTCGGGACAAGTCGGTACAAGTCGGGACAAGTCACGACAAGTCGGTACAAGTCGGGACAAGTTTGGACAATTCGGGACAAGTCGGGACAAGTCGGGACAAGTCGGGACAAGTCGGTACAAGTCGGGACAAGTCGGGACAAGTCGGGACAAGTCGGGACAAGTCGGGACAAGTTTGGACAATCCGGGACCAGTCAGGACAAGTCGGTACAAGTCGGAACAAGTATGGACAATCCGGGACATGTCGGGACTGGTCGAGACAAGTTTGGACAATCCGGGACAAGTCGGGACAAGTTGGTACAAGTCGGGACAAGTCGGTACAAATTTGGACATTCCGGGACTATTCGGGACAATTCTGGACAAGTCAAGACAATTTGGAATAAGTAGAAACAAGTCGGGACAAGTCAGGACAAGTCGGGACAAGTCGGGACAAGTCTGGACGAGTCGGGACAAGTCGGGACAAGTCGGGACAAGTCGGGACAAGTCGAGACCAGTCGATACAAGTCGGGAAAATTTTGGACAATCCGGGACAAGTCGGGACAAGTCGGGACAAGTCGGGACAAGTCGGGACAAGTCGGGACAAGTCGATACAAGTCGGGACAAGTTTGGACAATCCGGGACCAGTCAGGACAAGTCGGTACAAGTCGGAACAAGTATGGACAATCCGGGACATGTCGGGACTGGTCGAGACAATTTTGGACAATCCGGGACAAGTCGGGACAAGTCGGTACAAGTCGGGACAAGTCGGTACAAATTTGGACATTCTGGGACAAGTCGGGACAAGTCGGGACAAGTCGGGACAAGTCGGGACAAGTCGAAACAAGCCAGGACAAGCCCGGACAAGTCGGGACCAGTCAGGACAAGTCGGGACAAGTCGGAACAAGTCGTGACAAGTCAGGACAAGTCGAAACAAGGCGGGACAATTCGGGACAAGTCGGAACAAGTCGGGACAAGTCGAGACAAGTCGAGACAAGTCGAGACAAGTCGGTACAAGTCGAGACAAGTTTGGACAATCCGGGACAAGTCGGGACAAGTTTGGACATTCCAGTACAAGTCGGTACAAGTAGGTAAAAGTCGGGACAAATCGGGACAAGTCGGGAAAAGTCGGGACAAGTCAAGACAATTTGGAATAAGTAGAAACAATTCGGGACAAGTCAGGACAAGTCGGGACAAGTCGGGACAAGTCGGGATAAGTCGAGACAAGTCGGGACAAGTCGAGACAAGTCGATACAAGTCGGGACAAGTTTGGACAATCTGGGACAAGTCGGGACAAGTCGGGACAAGTCGGGACAAGTCGGTACGAGTCGGGACAAATCGGGACAAGTCGGGACAAGTCGATACAAGTCGGGACAAGTTTGGACAATCCGGGACCAGTCGGGACAATTCGGTACAAGTCGGGACAAGTCGGAACAAGTCGGGACAAGTCGGGACAAGTCGGGACAAGTCGGTACAAGACGAGACAAGTCGGGACAAGTCAGGACAGTTATGGACAATCCGGGACATGTCGGGACAAATCGAGACAAGTTTGGACAATCCGGGACAAGTCGGGACAAGACGGTACAAGTCGGGACAAGTCGGGACAAGTTTGGACATTCCGGGACAAGTCCGGACAAGTGGAAACAAGCCGGGACAATCCCGGACAAGTCGGGACCAGTCAGGACAAGTCGGAACAAGTCAGAACAAGTCGTGACAAGTCAGGACAAGACAGGACAAGTCGAAACAAGTCGGGACAAGTCGGAACAAGTCGGGACAAGTCGAGACAAGTCGGTAAAAGTCGAGACAAGTTTGGACAATCCGGTACAAGTCGGTACAAGTCGGTAAAAGTCGGGACAAGTCGGGAAAAGACGGGACAAGTCGCGACAAGTGGGGACAAGTCGGGACAAGTCGGGACAAGTCGGGACAAGTCGGGACAAGTCGGAACAAGTCAGGACAAGTCGGGACATGACGTGACAAGTCAGGACAAGTCAGGACAAGTCGGGACAACTCTGGACAAGTCGGGACAAGTCGGGACAACTCTGGACAAGACGGGACAAGTCGGGACAAGTCAGGACAAGTCAGGACAAGTCAGGACAAGTTTGGATATTTCGGGACAAGCCGGGACAAGACGGAATTTCCACTTGGACTTCTTCACCCAGACTTTCTTTTTGGAATTTTATTTGGACTTCTTTGAAGTAGTTTGTGAAAAAAAATCAAAATTACAAAAAAAAACAAAAGATTTTAATATTTGTTTCGAATATTTCAGCAAAAATTCAATAATCAAAAAATTTCAAAAAATATTTTTATTTCAGATTTTTTTTAATTTTATCAAAATTGTGAACTGAAACAACTTTCAAAATCCAATTTCCATTCAGGAAGAAACAAAAAAGTAATTCAATAAACACAGAATTTGAAATAAAAAGTTTTTGAAAAAAAAAAATCTTGGAAAATTTCTTTTTCCACAAAGAAAATATTGAAGTCAGTCCATTTCTGAATATTTTGGTATCAAATCATCTCTCCAAAATTTTTCATAACGGCAAGAAATTTAATTTTTTTTTTCTGAAAAAAAAAATTCACTTCACAAGGTCAAATCGAGTCAATGTTATGGCACTAATATTCATCTTATCGTCTTGGACTCTATTCGCAATTAGGTCGGGTCGGGTCGGGTCGGGAATGAGCTTTCAGATTATTTGTCAATCCAACATATATTATGAACCATAACAGATGTGACAAGTCAGGACAAGTTGGGACAAGTCGGTACAAGTCAAGACAAGTCGGGACAAGTCGGAACAAGTCGGGACAATTCAGGACAAGTCTGGACAAGTCGGTACAACTCGGGACAAGTTTGGACAATTCGGGACAAGTCGGGACAAGTCGGTACAAGTCGAGACAAGTCAGGACATGTCGGGACAAGTCGGGACAAGTCGGTACAAATCGGGACAAGTCGGGACAAGTCAGGAAAAGTCGGGACAGGTCGGGACAAGTCGATACAAGTCGGGACAAGTCGGTACAAGTCGGGACAAGTCGGGAAAAGTCGGGACAAGTCACGACAAGTCACGACAAGTCGGGAAAAGTCGGGACAAGACAAGTCGGAACAAGTCGGGACTTTTGGGTCGGGTCGAGGAAAATATTATTGTAAATATATTTTTTAATAGAATCATTTTGAATTTCAAATAATTCTGGACTTTTCACCTGGGCTCCTTACCCAGACATTTTATCCTGATTTCATTTGGACATTTTACATGGAATTTCCACCTAGACTTCTTCATCCAGACTGTCTTCTTGGAATTTTATTTGGACTTCTTTGAAGTAGTTTGTGAAAAAAAATCAAAATTACAAAAAAAAACAAAAGATTTTAATATTTGTTTCGAATATTTCAGCAAAAATTCAATTATCAAAAAATTTCAAATGATATTTTTTTTTCAGATTTTTTTTAATTTTATCAGAATTGTGAACTGAAACAACTTTCACAATCCAATTTCTATTCAGGAAGAAACAAAAAAGTATCTCATTAAACACAATTTAAAATAAAAAATTTTTGAAAAAAAAATCTTGGAAAATTCCTTTTTTCGCAAAGAAAATATTGAAGTTAGTCCATTTATGAATATTTTGGTATCGAATCATCTCACCAAAATTTTTCATAACGGCAAGAAATTTAATTTTTTTTTTCTGAAATAAAAATTCACTTCACAAGGTCAAATCGAGTCAATGTTATGGCACTAATATTCATCTTATCGTCTTGGACTCTATTCGCAATTAGGTCGGGTCGGGTCGGGTCGGGAATGAGCTTTCAGATTTTTTGTCAATCCAACATAAATTATGAACCATAACAAATGTGACAAGTCAGGACAAGTTGGGACAAGTCGGGACAAGTGGGGACAAGTCAAGACAAGTCGGGACAAGTCGGGACAATTCGGGACTAGTCGGGACAAGTCGGGACAAGTCGGGACAAGTCGGTACAAGTCGGGACAAGTTTGGACAATCCGGGACAAGTCGGGACAAGTCGGTACAAGTCGGGTCAATTCGGGACAAGTAGGAACAAGTCGGGACATAGTTGGACAATCCGGGACAAGTCAGAACAAGTCGGGACATGTCGGGACAAGTGGGGACAAGTCGGGACAAGTCGGGACATGTTTGGACAATCCGGGACAAGAAGAGACAAGACGGGACAAGTCGAAACAAGACGGGACAAGTCGAAACAAGTCGGGACAAATCGGGAAAAGTTGGTACAAGTCGGTACAAGTCGGTACAAGTCGGTACATGTCAAGACAAGTCGGGACAAGTCGGGACAAATTTGGACAATCCAGGAAAAGTCGGGACAAGTTGGGACAAGTCGGGACAAGTTGGTACAAGTCGGGACAAGTCGGGACAAGTCGGTATAAGTTTGGACAATCCGGGACGACAAGTCGGGACAAGTCGAAACAAGTCGGGAAAAGTCGGGAAAAATCGTGACAAGTCAGGACGAGTCGGTACAAGTCAGGACAAGTCGGGACAAGACGTGACAAGTAAGAACAAGTCGGGACAAGTCGGGATAAGTCAGGACAAGTCGAGACAAGTCGGGACAAGTCGGGACAAGTTTGGACAATCCGGGACAAGTTGGGAAAAGTCAGTACAAGTCGGGACAAGTCGGTACAAGTCGGAACAAGTCACGACAAGTCGGTACAAGTCGGGACAAGTTTGGACAATTCGGGGCAAGTCGGGACAAATCGGGACAAGTCGAAACAAGTTGAAACAAGTCGGGACAAGTCGGTACGAGTCGTGACAAGTCAGGACAAGTCGGGACAAGTTGAGACAAGTCGGGACAAGTCGAAACAAGTCGGGACAAGTCAGGACAAGTCGGAACAAGTCGGGACAAGTTTGGACAATCCGGGACAAGTCGGGAAAAGTCAGTACCAGTCGGGACAAGTCGGTACAAGTCGGGACAAGTCACGACAAGTCGGTACAAGTCGGGACAAGTCTGGACAAGTCGGGACAAGTCGGGACAAGACGTGACAAGTCAGAAAAAGTCTAGATTAGTCGGGACAAGTCGGGACAAGTCAGGACAAGTCGGGACAAGTCTGGACATGTCATGACAAGTCATGACAAGTCGGGACAAGTCGGGACAAGTCGGGACAAGTCGGGACAAGTCTGGACAAGTCGGGACAAGTCGGGACAAGACGTTACAAGTCAGAACAAGTCGAGACAAGTCGGGACAAGTCGGGACAAGTCAGGACAAGTCGGGACAAGTCTGGACAAGTCGGGACAAGTCAGCACAAGTCTGGACAAGTCGGGACAAGTTGGGACAAGTCGGGACAAGTCGGTACAAGTCGTGACAAGTCAGGACAAGTCGATACAAGTCGGGACAAGTCAGGACAAGTCGGGACAAGTCGGGACAAGTCGGAACAAGTGGGGACAAGTCGGGACAAGTCGGGCCAAGTCGGAACAAGTCAGGACAAGTCGAGACATGACGTTACAAGTTAGAACAAGTCAGAACAAGTCGGGACAAGTCGGGACAAGTCTGGACAAATCGGGACAAGTCGGAACAAGACGTGACAAGTCAGAACAAGTAGAGACGAGTCGGGACAAGTCGGGACAAGTCAGGACAAGTCAGGACAAGTCTGGACAAGTCGGGACAAGTCGGGACAAGTTGGGACAAGTCGGGACAAGTCGGCACAAGTCGTGACAAGTCAGGACAAGTCGATACAAGTCGGGACAAGTCAGGACAAGTCGGGACAAGTCGAGACAAGTCGGGACAAGTCGAAACAAGTCGGGACAAGTCAGGACAAGTCGGAACAAGTCGAGACAAGTTTGGACAATCCGGGACAAGTCGGGAAAAGTCAGTACAAGTCGGGACAAGTCGGGACAAGTCGGTACAAGTCGGGACAAGTCACGACAAGTCGGTACAAGTCGGGACAAATTTGGACAAGTCGGGACAAGTCGGTACAAGTCGGGACAAGTCGGTACAAGTCGGGACAAGTCGAAACAATTCGGGACAAGTCGGTACAAGTCGGGACAAGTCACGACAAGTCGGTACAAGTCGGGACAAGTTTGGACAATTCGGGACAAGTCGGGACAAGTCGGGACAAGTCGGGACAAGTCGGTACAAGTCGGGACAAGTCGGGACAAGTCGGGACAAGTCGGGACAAGTCGGGACAAGTTTGGACAATCCGGGACCAGTCAGGACAAGTCGGTACAAGTCGGAACAAGTATGGACAATCCGGGACATGTCGGGACTGGTCGAGACAAGTTTGGACAATCCGGGACAAGTCGGGACAAGTTGGTACAAGTCGGGACAAGTCGGTACAAATTTGGACATTCCGGGACTATTCGGGACAATTCTGGACAAGTCAAGACAATTTGGAATAAGTAGAAACAAGTCGGGACAAGTCAGGACAAGTCGGGACAAGTCGGGACAAGTCTGGACGAGTCGGGACAAGTCGGGACAAGTCGGGACAAGTCGGGACAAGTCGAGACAAGTCGATACAAGTCGGGAAAATTTTGGACAATCCGGGACAAGTCGGGACAAGTCGGGACAAGTCGGGACAAGTCGGGACAAGTCGGGACAAGTCGGGACAAGTCGATACAAGTCGGGACAAGTTTGGACAATCCGGGACCAGTCAGGACAAGTCGGTACAAGTCGGAACAAGTATGGACAATCCGGGACATGTCGGGACTGGTCGAGACAATTTTGGACAATCCGGGACAAGTCGGGACAAGTCGGTACAAGTCGGGACAAGTCGGTACAAATTTGGACATTCTGGGACAAGTCGGGACAAGTCGGGACAAGTCGGGACAAGTCGGGACAAGTCGAAACAAGCCAGGACAAGCCCGGACAAGTCGGGACCAGTCAGGACAAGTCGGGACAAGTCGGAACAAGTCGTGACAAGTCAGGACAAGTCGAAACAAGTCGAAACAAGGCGGGACAATTCGGGACAAGTCGGAACAAGTCGGGACAAGTCGAGACAAGTCGAGACAAGTCGAGACAAGTCGGTACAAGTCGAGACAAGTTTGGACAATCCGGGACAAGTCGGGACAAGTTTGGACATTCCAGTACAAGTCGGTACAAGTAGGTAAAAGTCGGGACAAATCGGGACAAGTCGGGAAAAGTCGGGACAAGTCAAGACAATTTGGAATAAGTAGAAACAATTCGGGACAAGTCAGGACAAGTCGGGACAAGTCGGGACAAGTCGGGATAAGTCGGGACAAGTCGGGACAAGTCGAGACAAGTCGATACAAGTCGGGACAAGTTTGGACAATCTGGGACAAGTCGGGACAAGTCGGGACAAGTCGGGACAAGTCGGTACGAGTCGGGACAAATCGGGACAAGTCGGGACAAGTCGATACAAGTCGGGACAAGTTTGGACAATCCGGGACCAGTCGGGACAATTCGGTACAAGTCGGGACAAGTCGGAACAAGTCGGGACAAGTCGGGACAAGTCGGGACAAGTCGGTACAAGACGAGACAAGTCGGGACAAGTCAGGACAGTTATGGACAATCCGGGACATGTCGGGACAAATCGAGACAAGTTTGGACAATCCGGGACAAGTCGGGACAAGACGGTACAAGTCGGGACAAGTCGGGACAAGTTTGGACATTCCGGGACAAGTCCGGACAAGTGGAAACAAGCCGGGACAATCCCGGACAAGTCGGGACCAGTCAGGACAAGTCGGAACAAGTCAGAACAAGTCGTGACAAGTCAGGACAAGACAGGACAAGTCGAAACAAGTCGGGACAAGTCGGAACAAGTCGGGACAAGTCGAGACAAGTCGGTAAAAGTCGAGACAAGTTTGGACAATCCGGTACAATCTGGTACAAGTCGGTAAAAGTCGGGACAAGTCGGGAAAAGACGGGACAAGTCGCGACAAGTGGGGACAAGTCGGGACAAGTCGGGACAAGTCGGGACAAGTCGGGACAAGTCGGAACAAGTCAGGACAAGTCGGGACATGACGTGACCAGTCAGGACAAGTCAGGACAAGTCGGGACAACTCTGGACAAGTCGGGACAAGTCGGGACAACTCTGGACAAGACGGGACAAGTCGGGACAAGTCAGGACAAGTCAGGACAAGTCAGGACAAGTTTGGATATTTCGGGACAAGCCGGGACAAGACGGAATTTCCACTTGGACTTCTTCACCCAGACTTTCTTTTTGGAATTTTATTTGGACTTCTTTGAAGTAGTTTGTGAAAAAAAATCAAAATTACAAAAAAAAACAAAAGATTTTAATATTTGTTTCGAATATTTCAGCAAAAATTCAATAATCAAAAAATTTCAAAAAATATTTTTATTTCAGATTTTTTTTAATTTTATCAAAATTGTGAACTGAAACAACTTTCAAAATCCAATTTCCATTCAGGAAGAAACAAAAAAGTAATTCAATAAACACAGAATTTGAAATAAAAAGTTTTTGAAAAAAAAAATCTTGGAAAATTTCTTTTTCCACAAAGAAAATATTGAAGTCAGTCCATTTCTGAATATTTTGGTATCAAATCATCTCTCCAAAATTTTTCATAACGGCAAGAAATTTATTTTTTTTTTTCTGAAAAAAAAAATTCACTTCACAAGGTCAAATCGAGTCAATGTTATGGCACTAATATTCATCTTATCGTCTTGGACTCTATTCGCAATTAGGTCGGGTCGGGTCGGGTCGGGAATGAGCTTTCAGATTATTTGTCAATCCAACATATATTATGAACCATAACAGATGTGACAAGTCAGGACAAGTTGGGACAAGTCGGTACAAGTCAAGACAAGTCGGGACAAGTCGGAACAAGTCGGGACAATTCAGGACAAGTCTGGACAAGTCGGTACAACTCGGGACAAGTTTGGACAATTCGGGACAAGTCGGGACAAGTCGGTACAAGTCGAGACAAGTCAGGACATGTCGGGACAAGTCGGGACAAGTCGGTACAAATCGGGACAAGTCGGGACAAGTCAGGAAAAGTCGGGACAGGTCGGGACAAGTCGATACAAGTCGGGACAAGTCGGTACAAGTCGGGACAAGTCGGGAAAAGTCGGGACAAGTCACGACAAGTCACGACAAGTCGGGAAAAGTCGGGACAAGACAAGTCGGAACAAGTCGGGACTTTTGGGTCGGGTCGAGGAAAATATTATTGTAAATATATGTTTTAATAGAATCATTTTGAATTTCAAATAATTCTGGACTTTTCACCTGGGCTCCTTACCCAGACATTTTATCCTGATTTCATTTGGACATTTTACATGGAATTTCCACCTAGACTTCTTCATCCAGACTGTCTTCTTGGAATTTTATTTGGACTTCTTTGAAGTAGTTTGTGAAAAAAAATCAAAATTACAAAAAAAAACAAAAGATTTTAATATTTGTTTCGAATATTTCAGCAAAAATTCAATTATCAAAAAATTTCAAATGATATTTTTTTTTCAGATTTTTTTTAATTTTATCAGAATTGTGAACTGAAACAACTTTCACAATCCAATTTCTATTCAGGAAGAAACAAAAAAGTATCTCATTAAACACAATTTAAAATAAAAAATTTTTGAAAAAAAAATCTTGGAAAATTCCTTTTTTCGCAAAGAAAATATTGAAGTTAGTCCATTTATGAATATTTTGGTATCGAATCATCTCACCAAAATTTTTCATAACGGCAAGAAATTTAATTTTTTTTTTCTGAAATAAAAATTCACTTCACAAGGTCAAATCGAGTCAATGTTATGGCACTAATATTCATCTTATCGTCTTGGACTCTATTCGCAATTAGGTCGGGTCGGGTCGGGTCGGGAATGAGCTTTCAGATTTTTTGTCAATCCAACATAAATTATGAACCATAACAAATGTGACAAGTCAGGACAAGTTGGGACAAGTCGGGACAAGTGGGGACAAGTCAAGACAAGTCGGGACAAGTCGGGACAATTCGGGACTAGTCGGGACAAGTCGGGACAAGTCGGGACAAGTCGGTACAAGTCGGGACAAGTTTGGACAATCCGGGACAAGTCGGGACAAGTCGGTACAAGTCGGGTCAATTCGGGACAAGTAGGAACAAGTCGGGACATAGTTGGACAATCCGGGACAAGTCAGAACAAGTCGGGACATGTCGGGACAAGTGGGGACAAGTCGGGACAAGTCGGGACATGTTTGGACAATCCGGGACAAGAAGAGACAAGACGGGACAAGTCGAAACAAGACGGGACAAGTCGAAACAAGTCGGGACAAATCGGGAAAAGTTGGTACAAGTCGGTACAAGTCGGAACAAGTCGGTACATGTCAAGACAAGTCGGGACAAGTCGGGACAAATTTGGACAATCCAGGAAAAGTCGGGACAAGTCGGGACAAGTCGGGACAAGTTGGTACAAGTCGGGACAAGTCGGGACAAGTCGGTATAAGTTTGGACAATCCGGGACGACAAGTCGGGACAAGTCGAAACAAGTCGGGAAAAGTCGGGAAAAATCGTGACAAGTCAGGACGAGTCGGTACAAGTCAGGACAAGTCGGGACAAGACGTGACAAGTAAGAACAAGTCGGGACAAGTCGGGATAAGTCAGGACAAGTCGAGACAAGTCGGGACAAGTCGGGACAAGTTTGGACAATCCGGGACAAGTTGGGAAAAGTCAGTACAAGTCGGGACAAGTCGGTACAAGTCGGAACAAGTCACGACAAGTCGGTACAAGTCGGGACAAGTTTGGACAATTCGGGGCAAGTCGGGACAAATCGGGACAAGTCGAAACAAGTTGAAACAAGTCGGGACAAGTCGGTACGAGTCGTGACAAGTCAGGACAAGTCGGGACAAGTTGAGACAAGTCGGGACAAGTCGAAACAAGTCGGGACAAGTCAGGACAAGTCGGAACAAGTCGGGACAAGTTTGGACAATCCGGGACAAGTCGGGAAAAGTCAGTACCAGTCGGGACAAGTCGGTACAAGTCGGGACAAGTCACGACAAGTCGGTACAAGTCGGGACAAGTCTGGACAAGTCGGGACAAGTCGGGACAAGACGTGACAAGTCAGAAAAAGTCTAGATTAGTCGGGACAAGTCGGGACAAGTCAGGACAAGTCGGGACAAGTCTGGACATGTCATGACAAGTCATGACAAGTCGGGACAAGTCGGGACAAGTCGGGACAAGTCGGTTCAAGTCGGGCCAAGTCGGAACAAGTGAGGACAAGTCAAGACAAGACGTTACAAGTTAGAACAAGTCAGAACAAGTCGGGACAAGTCGGGACAAGTATGGACAAGTCGGAGCAAGTTAGGATAAGTCGTGACAAGTCGGGACAAGTCGGTAAAAGTCGGGACAGGTCGGGACAAGTCGGGACAAGTCGGGACAAAATGGGACAAGTCGGTAAAAGTCGGGACAGGTCAGGACAAGTCGGGACAATTCGGGACAAGTCGGAACAAGTGGGGACAAGTCGGGACAAGTCGGGCCAAGTCGGAACAAGTCAGGACAAGTCGAGACATGACGTTCCAAGTTAGAACAAGTCAGAACAAGTCGGGACAAGTCGGGACAAGTCTGGACAAATCAGGACAAGTCGGAACAAGACGTGACAAGTCAGAACAAGTCGAGACGAGTCGGGACAAGTCGGGACAAGTCAGGACAAGTCGGGACAAGTCTGGACAAGACGGGACAAGTCGGGACAAGTCGGTACAAGTCGGGACAAGTCTGGACAAGTCGGGACAAGTCGGGACAAGACGTGACAAGTCAGAAAAAGTCTAGACGAGTCGGGACAAGTCGGGACAAGTCAGGACAAGTCGGGACAAGTCTGGACAAGTCGGGACAAGTCGGGACAAGTCGGGACAAGTCGGGACAAGTCGGGACAAGTCGGTACAAGTCGGGCCAAGTCGGAACAAGTCAGGACAAGTCGAGACATGACGTTACAAGTTAGAACAAGTCAGAACAAGTCGGGACAAGTCGGGACAAGTCGGGACAAGTCTGGACAAATCAGGACAAGTCGGAACAAGACGTGACAAGTCAGAACAAGTCGAGACGAGTCGGGACAAGTCGGGACAAGTCAGGACAAGTCGGGACAAGTCTGGACAAGTCGGGACAAGTCGGGACAAGTCGGTACAAGTCGGGACAAGTCTGGACAAGTCGGGACAAGTCGGGACAAGACGTGACAAGTCAGAAAAAGTCTAGACGAGTCGGGACAAGTCGGGACAAGTCGGGACAAGTCGGGGCAAGTTAGGACAAGTCGGGACAAGTCGGGACAAGTCGGGACAAGTCGGGAAAAGTCGGAACAAGTGGGGACAAGTCGGGACAAGTCGGGCCAAGTCGGAACAAGTCAGGACAAGTCGGGACAAGTCTGGACAAGTCGGGACAAGTCGGGACAAGTCGGGACAAGTCGGGACAAGTCGGTACAAGTCGGGACAAGTCGGGAAAAGTCGGTACAAGTCGGGATAAGTCGGGATAAGTCGGAACAAGTCAGGACAAGTCGAGACATGACGTTACAAGTTAGAACAAGACAGAACAAGTCGGGACAACTCGGGACAAGTCTGGACAAGTCGGGACAAGTCGGGACAAGTCGGGACAAGTCGGGACAAGTCGGGACAAGTCGGGAAAAGTCGGTACAAGTCGGGATAAGTCGGGATAAGTCGGAACAAGTCAGGACAAGTCGAGACATGACGTTACAAGTTAGAACAAGACAGAACAAGTCGGGACAAGTCGGGACAAGTCTGGACAAGTCTGGACAAGTCGGGACAAGTCAGGACAAGTCGAGACGAGTCGAGACAAGTCGGGACAAGTCAGGACAAGTCGGGACAAGTCTGGACAAGTCGGGACAAGTCGGGACAAGTCGGGACGAGTCGGGACAAGTCGGTACAAGTCGGGATAAGTCGGGATAAGTCGGAACAAGTCAGGACAAGTCGAGACATGACGTTACAAGTTAGAACAAGTCAGAACAAGTCGGGACAAGTCGGGACAAGTCTGAACAAGTCTGGACAAGTCGGGACAAGTCAGGACAAGTCTGGACAAGTCGGGACAAGTTGGGACAAGTCGGGACAAGTCGGTACAAGTCGTGACAAGTCAGGACAAGTCGATACAAGTCGGGACAAGTCAGGACAAGTCGGGACAAGTCGAGACAAGTGGGGACAAGTCGAAACAAGTCGGGACAAGTCAGGACAAGTCGGAACAAGTCGGGAGAAGTTTGGACAATTCGGGACAAGTAAGGGTCTAGTCGGTACAAGTCGGTACAAGTCGGGACAAGTCGGTACAAGTCGGGACAAGTTTGGAAAATCTGGGACAAGTCGAGACAAGTCGGGACAAGTCGAAACAAGTCGGGACAAGTCGGTATAAGTCGGGACAAGTCGGTACATGTTTGGACAATCCGGGACAAGAAGAGACAAGACAGGACAAGTCGAAACAAGACGGGACAAGTCGAAACAAGTCGGGACAAATCGGGAAAAGTTGGTACAAGTCGGGACAAATTTGGACAATCCAGGAAAAGTCGGGACAAGTCGGGACAAGTCGGGACAAGTTGGTACAAGTCGTGACAGGTCGGTACAAGTCGGGACAAGTTGGTACAAGTCGGAACAAGTCGGAACAAGTCGGGACAAGTCGGGACAAGTCGAAACAAGTCAAGACAATTTGGAATAAATAGAAACAAGTCGGGACAAGTCAGGACAAGTCAGGACAAGTCGGGACAAGTCGGGACAAGTCGGGACAAGTCGGGACGAGTCGAAACAAGTCAAGACAATTTGGAATAAATAGAAACAAGTCGGGACAAGTCAGGACAAGCCCGGACAAGTCGGGACCAGTCAGGACAAGTCGAAACAAGTCGGGACAAGTCGGGACAAGTTTGGACAATCCGGGACAAGTCGGTACAAGTCGGGACAAGTCGGGAAAAGTTGGGACAAGTCGGGACAAGTCAGGACAAGTCGGGACAAGTCGAGACAATTCGGGACAAGTCGAAACAAGTCAAGACAATTTGGAATAAGTAGAAACAAGTCGGGACAAGTCAGGACAAGTCAGGACAAGTCGGGACAAGTCGGGACAAGTCGGGACAAGTCGGGACAAGTCGGGACGAGTCGAAACAAGCCGGGACAAGCCCGGACAAGTCGGGACCAGTCAGGACAAGTCGAAACAAGTCGGGACAAGTCGGGACAAGTTTGGACAATCCGGGACAAGTCGGGACAAGTCGGGACAAGTCGGTAAAAGTCGGGACAAATCGGGACAAGTCGGGAAAAGACGGGACAAGTCGCGACAGGTGGGGACAAGTCGGAACAAGTCGGGACAAGTCAGTACAAGTCGGGACAAGTCAGGACAAGTCGGGACAAGTCGAGACAATTCGGGACAAGTCGAAACAAGTCAAGACAATTTGGAATAAGTAGAAACAAGTCGGGACAAGTCAGGACAAGTCAGGACAAGTCGAAACAAGTCGGGACAAGTCGGGACAAGTTTGGACAATCTGGGACAAGTCGGTACAAGTCGGGACAAGTCGGGAAAAGTTGGGACAAGTCGGGACAAGTTTGGACAATTCGGAACAAGTCGGGACAAGTCGGTACAAGTCGGGACAAGTCGGTACAAGTCGGGACAAGTTTGGACAAGTCGGGACAAGTCGGTACAAGTCGAGACAAGTCGGGACAAGTCGGAACAAGTCGGGACAATTCAGGACAAGTCTGGACAAGTCGGTACAAGTCGGGACAAGTTTGGACAATTCGGGACAAGTCGGGACATGTCGGTACAAGTCGAGACAAGTCAGTACATGTCGGGACAAGTCGGGACAAGTCGGTACAAGTCGGAACAAGTCGGAACAAGTCGGGACAAGTCGGGACAAGTCAGGACAAGTCACGACAAGTCGGAACAAGTCGGGACATAGTTGGACAATCCGGGACAAGTCAGAACAAGTCGGGACATGTCGGGACAAGTGGGGACAAGTCAGAACAAGTCGGGACTAGTCGAGACAATTCGGGACAAGTCGAAACAAGTCAGGACAATTTGGAATAAGTAGAAACAAGTCGGGACAAGTCAGGACAAGTCGGGACAAGTCGGGACAAGTCGGGACAAGTCGGGACAAGTCAGGACAAGTCGGGACAAGTCGAAACAAGTCGTGACAAGTCAGGACAAGTCGAAACAAGTCGGGACAAGTCGGGACAAGTGGGGACAAGTCGGGACAAGTCGGGACAAGTCGGGACAAGTCAGGACAAGTCGGGAAAAGTTGGAACAAGTCGAGTTGAGTCGGGACAAGTCGAAACAAGTCAGGACAAGTCAGGACAAGTCGGTACAAGTGGGGACAAGTCGGTACAAGTCGGGACAAGTTGGAACAATCCGTGACAAGTCGGGACAAGTCGGGACAAGTCGGGACAAGTCGGTACAAGTCGGGACTAGTTTGGACAACCCGGGACAAGTCGGGACAAGTTGGTAAAAGTCGGGACAAGTCAGTACAATTCGGGACAAGTTTGGACATTCCTGGACAAGTCAGTACAAGTCGGGACAAGTCGGTACAAGTCGGGACAAGTTTGGACAATTCGGAGCAAGTCGGGACAAGTCGGGACAAGACGTGACATGTCAGAACAAGTCGGGTCAAGTTGGTTCTAGTCATGACAAGTCGGTACAAGTCGGGACAAGTCGGGACAAGTCAGGACAAGTCGGGACAAGTCGGGACAAGTCGAGACAAGTCGGGACAAGTCGGGACAAGTCGGGAAAAGCCGAGACAAATCGAGACTAGCCGGGATATTTTGAAAAAGTGAAAGCTACAAAAATTTTGAAAACAAAAAATTTGAATTTTTATTTTAGCCAAAATTTAAACAGTTTTGAGAAAATAAGCTTTACGATTTTTTATCAATCCAACCAAAATTATGAACCAAAACAAGTGTGACAGTCAATTTTTGTTCGAACTGATATTGACAAGTCGGAACAAGTCGGGACCAGCATGGACAAGTCGGGGCAAGTTAGGACAAGTCGGGACAAGTCGGGAAAAGTCGGGACAGGTCGGGACAAGTCGGGACAAGTCGGGACAAAATATGACAAGTCGGTAAAAGTCGGGACAGGTCAGGACAAGTCGGGACAATTCGGGACAAGTCGGAACAAGTGGGGACAAGTCGGGACAAGTCGGGCCAAGTCGGAACAAGTCAGGACAAGTCGAGACATGACGTTACAAGTTATAACAAGTCAGAACAAGTCGGGACAAGTCGAGACAAGTCGGGACAAGTCGGGACAAGTCGGGAAAAGCCGAGACAAATCGAGACTAGCCGGGATATTTTGAAAAAGTGAAAGCTACAAAAATTTTGAAAACAAAAAATTTGAATTTTTATTTTAGCCAAAATTTAAACAGTTTTGAGAAAATAAGCTTTACGATTTTTTATCAATCCAACCAAAATTATGAACCAAAACAAGTGTGACAGTCAATTTTTGTTCGAACTGATATTGACAAGTCGGAACAAGTCGGGACCAGCATGGACAAGTCGGGGCAAGTTAGGACAAGTCGGGACAAGTCGGGAAAAGTCGGGACAGGTCGGGACAAGTCGGGACAAGTCGGGACAAAATATGACAAGTCGGTAAAAGTCGGGACAGGTCAGGACAAGTCGGGACAATTCGGGACAAGTCGGAACAAGTGGGGACAAGTCGGGACAAGTCGGGCCAAGTCGGAACAAGTCAGGACAAGTCGAGACATGACGTTACAAGTTATAACAAGTCAGAACAAGTCGGGACAAGTCGGGACAAGTCTGGACAAATCAGGACAAGTCGGAACAAGACGTGACAATTCGGAGCAAGTCAGGACAAGTCGGGACAAGTTGGTTCTAGTCAAGACAAGTCGGTACAAGTCGGGACAAGTCGGGACAAGTCAGGACAAGTCGGGACAAGTCGGGACAAGTCGAGACAAGTCGGGACAAGTCGGGACAAGTCGGGAAAAGCCGAGACAAATCGAGACTAGCCTGGATATTTTGAAAAAGTGAAAGCTACAAAAATTTTGAAAATAAAAAATTTGAATTTTTATTTTAGCCAAAATTTAAACAATTTTGAGAAAATAAGCTTTACGATTATTAGTTTGTGAAAAAAAATCAAAATTACAAAAAAAAACAAAAGATTTTAATATTTGTTTCGAATATTTCAGCAAAAATTCAATAATCAAAAAATTTCAAAAAATATTTTTATTTCAGATTTTTTTTAATTTTATCAAAATTGTGAACTGAAACAACTTTCAAAATCCAATATCCATTCAGGAAGAAACAAAAAAGTAATTCAATAAACACAGAATTTGAAATAAAAAGTTTTTGAAAAAAAAAAATCTTGGAAAATTTCTTTTTCCACAAAGAAAATATTGAAGTCAGTCCATTTCTGAATATTTTGGTATCAAATCATCTCTCCAAAATTTTTCATAACGGCAAGAAATTTAATTTTTTTTTTCTGAAAAAAAAAATTCCCTTCACAAGGTCAAATCGAGTCAATGTTATGGCACTAATATTCATCTTATCGTCTTGGACTCTATTCGCAATTAGGTCGGGTCGGGTCGGGTCGGGAATGAGCTTTCAGATTATTTGTCAATCCAACATATATTATGAACCATAACAGATGTGACAAGTCAGGACAAGTTGGGACAAGTCGGTACAAGTCAAGACAAGTCGGGACAAGTCGGAACAAGTCGGGACAATTCAGGACAAGTCTGGACAAGTCGGTACAACTCGGGACAAGTTTGGACAATTCGGGACAAGTCGGGACAAGTCGGTACAAGTCGAGACAAGTCAGGACATGTCGGGACAAGTCGGGACAAGTCGGGACAAGTCGGTACAAATCGGGACAAGTCGGGACAAGTCAGGAAAAGTCGGGACAGGTCGGGACAAGTCGATACAAGTCGGGACAAGTCGGTACAAGTCGGGACAAGTCGGGAAAAGTCGGGACAAGTCACGACAAGTCACGACAAGTCGGGAAAAGTCGGGACAAGACAAGTCGGAACAAGTCGGGACTTTTGGGTCGGGTCGAGGAAAATATTATTGTAAATATATTTTTTAATAGAATCATTTTGAATTTCAAATAATTCTGGACTTTTCACCTGGGCTCCTTACCCAGACATTTTATCCTGATTTCATTTGGACATTTTACATGGAATTTCCACCTAGACTTCTTCATCCAGACTGTCTTCTTGGAATTTTATTTGGACTTCTTTGAAGTAGTTTGTGAAAAAAAATCAAAATTACAAAAAAAAACAAAAGATTTTAATATTTGTTTCGAATATTTCAGCAAAAATTCAATTATCAAAAAATTTCAAATGATATTTTTTTTTCAGATTTTTTTTAATTTTATCAGAATTGTGAACTGAAACAACTTTCACAATCCAATTTCTATTCAGGAAGAAACAAAAAAGTATCTCATTAAACACAATTTAAAATAAAAAATTTTTGAAAAAAAAATCTTGGAAAATTCCTTTTTTCGCAAAGAAAATATTGAAGTTAGTCCATTTATGAATATTTTGGTATCGAATCATCTCACCAAAATTTTTCATAACGGCAAGAAATTTAATTTTTTTTTTCTGAAATAAAAATTCACTTCACAAGGTCAAATCGAGTCAAAGTTATGGCACTAATATTCATCTTATCGTCTTGGACTCTATTCGCAATTAGGTCGGGTCGAGTCGGGTCGGGAATGAGCTTTCAGATTTTTTGTCAATCCAACATAAATTATGAACCATAACAAATGTGACAAGTCAGGACAAGTTGGGACAAGTCGGGACAAGTGGGGACAAGTCAAGACAAGTCAGGACAAGTCGGGACAATTCGGGACTAGTCGGGACAAGTCGGGACAAGTCGGGACAAGTCGGTACAAGTCGGGACAAGTTTGGACAATCCGGGACAAGTCGGGACAAGTCGGTACAAGTCGGGTCAATTCGGGACAAGTAGGAACAAGTCGGGACATAGTTGGACAATCCGGGACAAGTCAGAACAAGTCGGGACATGTCGGGACAAGTGGGGACAAGTCGGGACAAGTCGGGACATGTTTGGACAATCCGGGACAAGAAGAGACAAGACGGGACAAGTCGAAACAAGACGGGACAAGTCGAAACAATTCGGGACAAATCGGGAAAAAATGGTACAAGTCGGTACAAGTCGGTACAAGTCGGTACATGTCAAGACAAGTCGGGACAAGTCGGGACAAATTTGGACAATCCAGGAAAAGTCGGGACAAGTCGGGACAAGTCGGGACAAGTTGGTACAAGTCGGGACAAGTCGGGACAAGTCGGTATAAGTTTGGACAATCCGGGACGACAAGTCGGGACAAGTCGAAACAAGTCGGGAAAAGTCGGGAAAAACCGTGACAAGTCAGGACGAGTCGGTACAAGTCAGGACAAGTCGGGACAAGACGTGACAAGTAAGAACAAGTCGGGACAAGTCGGGATAAGTCAGGACAAGTCGAGACAAGTCGGGACAAGTCGGGACAAGTTTGGACAATCCGGGACAAGTTGGGAAAAGTCAGTACAAGTCGGGACAAGTCGGTACAAGTCGGAACAAGTCACGACAAGTCGGTACAAGTCGGGACAAGTTTGGACAATTCGGGGCAAGTCGGGACAAGTCGGGACAAGTCGAAACAAGTTGAAACAAGTCGGGACAAGTCGGTACGAGTCGTGACAAGTCAGGACAAGTCGGGACAAGTTGAGACAAGTCGGGACAAGTCGAAACAAGTCGGGACAAGTCAGGACAAGTCGGAACAAGTCGGGACAAGTTTGGACAATCCGGGACAAGTCGGGAAAAGTCAGTACCAGTCGGGACAAGTCGGTACAAGTCGGGACAAGTCACGACAAGTCGGTACAAGTCGGGACAAGTCTGGACAAGTCGGGACAAGTCGGGACAAGACGTGACAAGTCAGAAAAAGTCTAGATTAGTCGGGACAAGTCGGGACAAGTCAGGACAAGTCGGGACAAGTCTGGACATGTCATGACATGTCGGGACAAGTCGGGACAAGTCGGGACAAGTCGGTACAAGTCGGGCCAAGTCGGAACAAGTCAGGACAAGTCAAGACAAGACGTTACAAGTTAGAACAAGTCAGAACAAGTCGGGACAAGTCGGGACAAGTATGGACAAGTCGGAGCAAGTTAGGATAAGTCGTGACAAGTCGGGACAAGTCGGTAAAAGTCGGGACAGGTCGGGACAAGTCGGGACAAGTCGGGACAAAATGGGACAAGTCGGTAAAAGTCGGGACAGGTCAGGACAAGTCGGGACAATTCGGGACAAGTCGGAACAAGTGGGGACAAGTCGGGACAAGTCGGGCCAAGTCGGAACAAGTCAGGACAAGTCGAGACATGACGTTCCAAGTTAGAACAAGTCAGAACAAGTCGGGACAAGTCGGGACAAGTCTGGACAAGTCGGGACAAGTCGGAACAAGACGTGACAAGTCAGAACAAGTCGAGACGAGTCGGGACAAGTCGGGACAAGTCAGGACAAGTCGGGACAAGTCTGGACAAGTCGGGACAAGTCGGGACAAGTCGGTACAAGTCGGGACAAGTCTGGACAAGTCGGGACAAGTCGGAACAAGACGTGACAAGTCAGAACAAGTCGAGACGAGTCGGGACAAGTCGGGGCAAGTCAGGACAAGTCGGGACAAGTCTGGACAAGTCGGGACAAGTCGGGACAAGTCGAAACAAGACGTGACAAGTCAGAACGAGTCGAGACGAGTCGGGACAAGTCGGGACAAGTCAGGACAAGTCGGGACAAGTCGGGACAAGTCGGGACAAGTCGGGACAAGTCGGGACGAGTCGGGACAAGTCAGGACAAGTCGGGACAAGTCTGGACAAGTCGGGACAAGTCAGGACAAGTCGGGACAAGTCGGGACAAGTCGGGACAAGTCGGGACAAGTCGGGACAAGTCGGGACAAGTCGGGACAAGTCGGTACAAGTCGGGCCAAGTCGGAACAAGTCAGGACAAGTCGAGACATGACGTTACAAGTTAGAACAATTCAGAACAAGTCGGGACAAGTCGGGACAAGTCTGGACAAGTCGGGACAAGTCGGGACAAGACGTGACAAGTCAGAACAAGTCGAGACGAGTCGGGACAAGTCGGGACAAGTCAGGACAAGTCGGGACAAGTCTGGACAAGTCGGGACAAGTCGGTACAAGTCGTGACAAGTCAGGACAAGTCGATACAAGTCGGGACAAGTCAGGACAAGTCGGGACAAGTCGGGACAAGTCGGGACAAGTCGGGACAAGTCGGGACAAGTCGGGACAAGTCGGGACAAGTTTGGTCAATTCGGGGCAAGTCGGGACAAGTCGGGACAAGTCGAAACAAGTCGAAACAAGTTTGTACAATTCGAGGCAAGTCGGGACAAGTCGGGACAAGTCGAAACATGTCGAAACAAGTCGGGACAAGTCGGTACAAGTCGGGACAAGTCGGTATAAGTTTGGACAATCCGGGACGACAAGTCGGGACAAGTCGAAACAAGTCGGGAAAAGTCGGGAAAAATCGTGACAAGTCAGGACGAGTCGGTACAAGTCAGGACAAGTTGGGACAAGACGTGACAAGTAAGAACAAGTCGGGACAAGTCGGGATAAGTCAGGACAAGTCGGGACAAGTCGGGACAAGTCGGGCAAGTCGGGACAAGTCGGGACAAGTTTGGACAATTCGGGGCAAGTCGGGACAAGTCTGGACAAGTCGAAACAAGTTTGGACAATTCGGGGCAAGTCGGGACAAGTCGGGACAAGTCGAAACAAGTCGAGACAAGTCGGGTCAAGTCGAAACAAGTCGGGACAAGTCGGTACAAGTCGGGACAAGTCGGTACATGTTTGGACAATCCGGGACAAGAAGAGACAAGACGGGACAAGTCGAAACAAGACGGGACAAGTCGAAACAAGTCGGGACAAATCGGGAAAAGTTGGTACAAGTCGGTACAAGTCGGTACAAGTCGGTACAAGTCAAGACAAGTCGGGACAAGTCGGGACAAATTTGGACAATCCAGGAAAAGTCGGGACAAGTCGGGACAAGTTGGTACAAGTCGGGACAAGTCGGGACAAGTCGGGACAAGTCGGGACAAGTCGGGACAAGTCGGTACAAGTCGGGACAAGTCACGACAAGTCGGTACAAGTCGGGACAAGTTTGGACAATTCGGGACAAGTCGGGACAAGTCGGGACAAGTCGGTACAAGTCGGGACAAGTCGGGACAAGTCGGGACAAGTCTGGACAAGTCGGGACAAGTCGATACAAGTCGGGACAAGTTTGGACAATCCGGGACCAGTCAGGACAAGTCGGTTCAAGTCGGAACAAGTATGGACAATCCGGGACATGTCGGGACTGGTCGAGACAAGTTTGGACAATCCGGGACAAGTCGGGACAAGTCGGTACAAGTCGGGACAAGTCGGTACAAATTTGGACATTCCGGGACTATTCGGGACAATTCTGGACAAGTCAAGACAATTTGGAATAAGTAGAAACAAGTCGGGACAAGTCAGGACAAGTCGGGACAAGTCTGGACGAGTCGGGACAAGTCGGGACAAGTCGGGACAAGTCGAGACAAGTCGATACAAGTCGGGAAAATTTTGGACAATCCGGGACAATTCGGGACAAGTCGGGACAAGTCGGGACAAGTCGGGACAAGTCGGGACAAGTCGGGACAAGTCGGGACAAGTCGAGACAAGTCGGGACAAGTCGATACAAGTCGGGACAAGTTTGGACAATCCGGGACCAGTCAGGACAAGTCGGTACAAGTCGGGACAAGTCGTTACAAATTTGGACACTCCGGGACAAGTCGGGACAAGTCGGGACAAGTCGGGACAAGTCGAAACAAGCCAGGACAAGCCCGGACAAGTCGGGACCAGTCAGGACAAGTCGGGACAAGTCGGAACAAGTCGTGACAAGTCAGGACAAGTCGAAACAAGTCGAAACAAGTCGGGACAATTCGGGACAAGTCGGTACAAATTTGGACATTCCGGGACAAGTCGGGACAAGTCGAAACAAGCCAGGACAAGCCCGGACAAGTCGGGACCAGTCAGGACAAGTCGGGACAAGTCGGAACAAGTCGTGACAAGTCAGGACAAGTCGAAACAAGTCGAAACAAGTCGGGACAATTCGGGACAAGTCGGAACAAGTCGGGACAAGTCGAGACAAGTCGAGACAAGTCGGTACAAGTCGAGACAAGTTTGGACAATCCGGGACAAGTCGGGACAAGTTTGGACATTCCAGTACAAGTCGGTACAAGTAGGTAAAAGTCGGGACAAATCGGGACAAGTCGGGAAAAGTCGGGACAAGTCAAGACAATTTGGAATAAGTAGAAACAAGTCAGAACAAGTCAGGACAAGTCGGGACAAGTCGGGACAAGTCGGGACAAGTCGGGACAAGTCGGTACAAGTCGGGCCAAGTCGGAACAAGTCAGGACAAGTCGAGACATGACGTTACAAGTTAGAGCAAGTCAGAACAAGTCGGGACAAGTCGGGACAAGTCTGGACAAGTCGGGACAAGTCGGGACAAGACGTGACAAGTCAGAACAAGTCGAGACGAGTCGAGACAAGTCAGGACAAGTCGGGACAAGTCTGGACAAGTCGGGACAAGTCGGGACAAGTCGGGACAAGTCGGGACAAGTCGGGACAAGTCGGTACAAGTCGGGCCAAGTCGGAACAAGTCAGGACAAGTCGAGACATGACGTTACGAGTTAGAACAAGTCAGAACAAGTCGGGACAAGTCGGGACAAGTCTGGATAAGTCTGGACAAGTCGGGACAAGTCAGGTTAAGTCTGGACAAGTCGGGACAAGTTGGGACAAGTCGGGACAAGTCGGTACAAGTCGTGACAAGTCAGGACAAGTCGATACAAGTCGGGACAAGTCAGGACAAGTCGGGACAAGTCGAGACAAGTCGGGACAAGTCGAAACAAGTCGGGACAAGTCAGGACAAGTCGGGACAAGTCGAGACAAGTAAGAACAAGTCGGGACAAGTCGGGATAAGTCAGGACAAGTCGGGACAAGTCGGGACATATCGGGACAAGTCAAGACAAGTCGGGACAAGTCAGGACAAGTCAGGACAATTCGGGACAAGTCGAGTTGAGTCGGGACAAGTCGAAACAAGTCAGGACAAGTCAGGACAAGTCGGTACAGGTGGGGACAAGTCGGTACAAGTCGGGACAAGTTGGAACAATCCGTGACAAGTCGGGACAAGTCGGGACAAGTCGGTACAAGTCGGGACTAGTTTGGACAATCCGGGACAAGTCGGGACAAGTTGGTAAAAGTCGGGACAAGTCAGTACAATTCGGGACAAGTTTGGACAATCCTGGACAAGTCGGGACAAGTCAGTACAAGTCGGGACAAGTCGGTACAAGTCGGGACAAGTTTGGACAATTCGGAGCAAGTCGGGACAAGTCGGGACAAGACGTGACATGTCAGAACAAGTCGGGTCAAGTTGGTTCTAGTCATGACAAGTCGGTACAAGTCGGGACAAGTCGGGACAAGTCAGGACAAGTCGGGACAAGTCGGGACAAGTCGAGACAAGTCGGGACAAGTCGGGACAAGTCGAGAAAAGCCGAGACAAATCGAGACTAGCCGGGATATTTTGAAAAAGTGAAAGCTACAAAAATTTTGAAAACAAAAAATTTGAATTTTTATTTTAGCCAAAATTTAAACAGTTTTGAGAAAATAAGCTTTACGAGTTTTTGTCAATCCAACCAAAATTATGAACCAAAACAAGTGTGACAGTCAATTTTTGTTCGAACTGAAATTGACAAGTCGGAACAAGTCGGGACAAGTATGGACAAGTCGGGGCAAGTTAGGACAATCCGGGACATGTCGGGACTGGTCGAGACAAGTTTGGACAATCCGGGACAAGTCGGGACAAGTCGGTACAAGTCGGGACAAGTCGGTACAAATTTGGACATTCCGGGACTATCTCAGGACAAGTCGGTTCAAGTCGGAACAAGTATGGACAATCCGGGACATGTCGGGACTGGTCGAGACAAGTTTGGACAATCCGGGACAAGTCGGGACAAGTCGGTACAAGTCGGGACAAGTCGGTACAAATTTGGACATTCCGGGACTATTCGGGACAATTCTGGACAAGTCAAGACAATTTGGAATAAGTAGAAATAAGTCGGGACAAGTCAGGACAAGTCGGGACAAGTCTGGACGAGTCGGGACAAGTCGGGACAAGTCGGGACAAGTCGAGACAAGTCGATACAAGTCGGGAAAATTTTGGACAATCCGGGACAATTCGGGACAAGTCGGGACAAGTCGGGACAAGTCGGGACAAGTCGGGACAAGTCGGGACAAGTCGGGACAAGTCGAGACAAGTCGGGACAAGTCGATACAAGTCGGGACAAGTTTGGACAATCCGGGACCAGTCAGGACAAGTCGGTACAAGTCGGGACAAGTCGTTACAAATTTGGACACTCCGGGACAAGTCGGGACAAGTCGGGACAAGTCGGGACAAGTCGAAACAAGCCAGGACAAGCCCGGACAAGTCGGGACCAGTCAGGACAAGTCGGGACAAGTCGGAACAAGTCGTGACAAGTCAGGACAAGTCGATACAAGTCGAAACAAGTCGGGACAATTCGGGACAAGTCGGTACAAATTTGGACATTCCGGGACAAGTCGGGACAAGTCGAAACAAGCCAGGACAAGCCCGGACAAGTCGGGACCAGTCAGGACAAGTCGGGACAAGTCGGAACAAGTCGTGACAAGTCAGGACAAGTCGAAACAAGTCGAAACAAGTCGGGACAATTCGGGACAAGTCGGAACAAGTCGGGACAAGTCGAGACAAGTCGAGACAAGTCGGTACAAGTCGAGACAAGTTTGGACAATCCGGGACAAGTCGGGACAAGTTTGGACATTCCAGTACAAGTCGGTACAAGTAGGTAAAAGTCGGGACAAATCGGGACAAGTCGGGAAAAGTCGGGACAAGTCAAGACAATTTGGAATAAGTAGAAACAAGTCAGAACAAGTCAGGACAAGTCGGGACAAGTCGGGACAAGTCGGGACAAGTCGGGACAAGTCGGTACAAGTCGGGCCAAGTCGGAACAAGTCAGGACAAGTCGAGACATGACGTTACAAGTTAGAGCAAGTCAGAACAAGTCGGGACAAGTCGGGACAAGTCTGGACAAGTCGGGACAAGTCGGGACAAGACGTGACAAGTCAGAACAAGTCGAGACGAGTCGAGACAAGTCAGGACAAGTCGGGACAAGTCTGGACAAGTCGGGACAAGTCGGGACAAGTCGGGACAAGTCGGGACAAGTCGGGACAAGTCGGGACAAGTCGGTACAAGTCGGGCCAAGTCGGAACAAGTCAGGACAAGTCGAGACATGACGTTACGAGTTAGAACAAGTCAGAACAAGTCGGGACAAGTCGGGACAAGTCTGGATGAGTCTGGACAAGTCGGGACAAGTCAGGACAAGTCTGGACAAGTCGGGACAAGTTGGGACAAGTCGGGACAAGTCGGTACAAGTCGTGACAAGTCAGGACAAGTCGATACAAGTCGGGACAAGTCAGGACAAGTCGGGACAAGTCGAGACAAGTCGGGACAAGTCGAAACAAGTCGGGACAAGTCAGGACAAGTCGGGACAAGTCGAGACAAGTAAGAACAAGTCGGGACAAGTCGGGATAAGTCAGGACAAGTCGGGACAAGTCGGGACATATCGGGACAAGTCAAGACAAGTCGGGACAAGTCAGGACAAGTCAGGACAATTCGGGACAAGTCGAGTTGAGTCGGGACAAGTCGAAACAAGTCAGGACAAGTCAGGACAAGTCGGTACAGGTGGGGACAAGTCGGTACAAGTCGGGACAAGTTGGAACAATCCGTGACAAGTCGGGACAAGTCGGGACAAGTCGGTACAAGTCGGGACTAGTTTGGACAATCCGGGACAAGTCGGGACAAGTTGGTAAAAGTCGGGACAAGTCAGTACAATTCGGGACAAGTTTGGACAATCCTGGACAAGTCGGGACAAGTCAGTACAAGTCGGGACAAGTCGGTACAAGTCGGGACAAGTTTGGACAATTCGGAGCAAGTCGGGACAAGTCGGGACAAGACGTGACATGTCAGAACAAGTCGGGTCAAGTTGGTTCTAGTCATGACAAGTCGGTACAAGTCGGGACAAGTCGGGACAAGTCAGGACAAGTCGGGACAAGTCGGGACAAGTCGAGACAAGTCGGGACAAGTCGGGACAAGTCGAGAAAAGCCGAGACAAATCGAGACTAGCCGGGATATTTTGAAAAAGTGAAAGCTACAAAAATTTTGAAAACAAAAAATTTGAATTTTTATTTTAGCCAAAATTTAAACAGTTTTGAGAAAATAAGCTTTACGAGTTTTTGTCAATCCAACCAAAATTATGAACCAAAACAAGTGTGACAGTCAATTTTTGTTCGAACTGAAATTGACAAGTCGGAACAAGTCGGGACAAGTATGGACAAGTCGGGGCAAGTTAGGACAAGTCGGGACAAGTCGGGAAAAGTCGGGACAGGTCGGGACAATTCGGGACAAGTCGGAACACGTGGGGACAAGTCGGGACAAGTCGGGCCAAGTCGGAACAAGTCAGGACAAGTCGAGACATGACGTTACAAGTTATAACAAGTCAGAACAAGTCGGGACAAGTCGGGACAAGTCTGGACAAATCAGGACAAGTCGGAACAAGACGTGACAATTCGGAGCAAGTCGGGACAAGTCGGGACAAGACGTGACATGTCAGAACAAGTCGGGTCAAGTTGGTTCTAGTCAAGACAAGTCGGTACAAGTCGGGACAAGTCGGGACAAGTCAGGACAAGTCGGGACAAGTCGGGACAAGTCGAGACAAGTCGGGACAAGTCGGGACAAGTCGGGAAAAGCCGAGACAAATCGAGACTAGCCGGGATATTTTGAAAAAGTGAAAGCTACAAAAATTTTGAAAACAAAAAATTTGAATTTTAATTTTAGCCAAAATTTAAACAGTTTTGAGAAAATAAGCTTTACGATTTTTTGTCAATCCAACCAAAATTATGAACCAAAACAAGTGTGACAGTCAATTTTTGTTCGAACTGAAATTGACAAGTCGGAACAAGTCGGGACAAGTATGGACAAGTCGGGGCAAGTTAGGACAAGTCGGGACAAGTCGGGACAAGTCGGGACAAGTCGGGAAAAGTCGGAACAAGTGGGGACAAGTCGGGACAAGTCGGGCCAAGTCGGAACAAGTCAGGACAAGTCGAGACATGACGTTACAAGTTATAACAAGTCAGAACAAGTCGGGACAAGTCGGGACAAGTCTGGACAAATCAGGACAAGTCGGAACAAGACGTGACAAGTCAGAACAAGTCGAGACGAGTCGGGACAAGTCGGGACAAGTCAGGACAAGTCGGGACAAGTCGGAACAAGTGGGGACAAGTCGGGACAAGTCGGGCCAAGTCGGAACAAGTCAGGACAAGTCGAGACATGACGTTACAAGTTATAACAAGTCAGAACAAGTCGGGACAAGTCGGGACAAGTCTGGACAAATCAGGACAAGTCGGAACAAGACGTGACAATTCGGAGCAAGTCGGGACAAGTCGGGACAAGACGTGACATGTCAGAACAAGTCGGGTCAAGTTGGTTCTAGTCAAGACAAGTCGGTACAAGTCGGGACAAGTCGGGACAAGTCAGGACAAGTCGGGACAAGTCGGGACAAGTCGAGACAAGTCGGGACAAGTCGGGACAAGTCGGGAAAAGCCGAGACAAATCGAGACTAGCCGGGATATTTTGAAAAAGTGAAAGCTACAAAAATTTTGAAAACAAAAAATTTGAATTTTAATTTTAGCCAAAATTTAAACAGTTTTGAGAAAATAAGCTTTACGATTTTTTGTCAATCCAACCAAAATTATGAACCAAAACAAGTGTGACAGTCAATTTTTGTTCGAACTGAAATTGACAAGTCGGAACAAGTCGGGACAAGTATGGACAAGTCGGGGCAAGTTAGGACAAGTCGGGACAAGTCGGGACAAGTCGGGAAAAGTCGGAACAAGTGGGGACAAGTCGGGACAAGTCGGGCCAAGTCGGAACAAGTCAGGACAAGTCGAGACATGACGTTACAAGTTATAACAAGTCAGAACAAGTCGGGACAAGTCGGGACAAGTCTGGACAAATCAGGACAAGTCGGAACAAGACGTGACAAGTCAGAACAAGTCGAGACGAGTCGGGACAAGTCGGGACAAGTCAGGACAAGTCGGGACAAGTCTGGACAAGTCGGGACAAGTCGGGACAAGTCGGTACAAGTCGGGACAAGTCTGGACAAGTCGGGACAAGTCGGGACAAGACGTGACAAGTCAGAAAAAGTCTAGACGAGTCGGGACAAGTCGGGACAAGTCAGGACAAGTCGGGACAAGTCTGGACAAGTCGGGACAAGTCGGGACAAGTCGGGACAAGTCGGGACAAGTCGGGACAAGTCGGTACAAGTCGGGCCAAGTCGGAACAAGTCAGGACAAGTCGAGACATGACGTTACAAGTTAGAACAAGTCAGAACAAGTCGGGACAAGTTTGGACAATCCGGGACAAGTCTGGACAAGTCTGGACAAGTCGGGACAAGTCAGGACAAGTCTGGACAAGTCGGGACAAGTTGGGACAAGTCGGGACAAGTCAGTACAAGTCGTGACAAGTCAGGACAAGTCGATACATGTCGGGACAAGTCAGGACAAGTCGGGACAAGTCGAGACAAGTCGAGACAAGTCAGAACAAGTCGAGACGAGTCGGGACAAGTCGGGACAAGTCAGGACAAGTCGGGACAAGTCAGTACAAGTCGTGACAAGTCAGGACAAGTCGATACATGTCGGGACAAGTCAGGACAAGTCGGGACAAGTCGAGACAAGTCGAGACAAGTCGGGACAAGTCGAAACTAGTCGGGACAAGTCAGGACAAGTCGGAACAAGTCGGGACAAGTTTGGACAATCCGGGACAAGTCAGGACAAGTCTGTACAAGTCGGGACCAGTCAGGACAAGTCTGGACAAGTTGGGACAAGTCGGAACAAGTCGGTACAAGTCGTGACAAGTCAGGACAAGTCGAGACATGACGTTACAAGTTAGAACAAGTCAGAACAAGTCGGGACAACTCGGGACAAGTCTGGACAAGTCGGGACAAGTCGGGACAAGTCGGGACAAGTCGGGACAAGTCGGGACAAGTCGGGACAAGTCGGGAAAAGTCGGTACAAGTCGGGATAAGTCGGGATAAGTCGGAACAAGTCAGGACAAGTCGAGACATGACGTTACAAGTTAGAACAAGACAGAACAAGTCGGGACAAGTCGGGACAAGTCTGGACAAGTCTGGACAAGTCGGGACAAGTCAGGACAAGTCGAGACGAGTCGAGACAAGTCGGGACAAGTCAGGACAAGTCGGGACAAGTCTGGACAAGTCGGGACAAGTCGGGACAAGTCGGGACAAGTCGGGACAAGTCGGGACAAGTCGGTACAAGTCGGGATAAGTCGGGATAAGTCGGAACAAGTCAGGACAAGTCGAGACATGACGTTACAAGTTAGAACAAGTCAGAACAAGTCGGGACAAGTCGGGACAAGTCTGAACAAGTCTGGACAAGTCGGGACAAGTCAGGACAAGTCTGGACAAGTCGGGACAAGTTGGGACAAGTCGGGACAAGTCGGTACAAGTCGTGACAAGTCAGGACAAGTCGATACAAGTCGGGACAAGTCAGGACAAGTCGGGACAAGTCGAGACAAGTGGGGACAAGTCGAAACAAGTCGGGACAAGTCAGGACAAGTCGGAACAAGTCGAGAGAAGTTTGGACAATTCGGGACAAGGGTCTAGTCGGTACAAGTCGGTACAAGTCGGGACAAGTCGGTACAAGTCGGGACAAGTTTGGAAAATCTGGGACAAGTCGAGACAAGTCGGGACAAGTCGAAACAAGTCGGGACAAGTCGGTATAAGTCGAGACAAGTCGGTACATGTTTGGACAATCCGGGACAAGAAGAGACAAGACAGGACAAGTCGAAACAAGACGGGACAAGTCGAAACAAGTCGGGACAAATCGGGAAAAGTTGGTACAAGTCGGGACAAATTTGGACAATCCAGGAAAAGTCGGGACAAGTCGGGACAAGTCGGGACAAGTTGGTACAAGTCGTGACAGGTCGGTACAAGTCGGGACAAGTTGGTACAAGTCGGAACAAGTCGGAACAAGTCGGGACAAGTCGGGACAAGTCGAAACAAGTCAAGACAATTTGGAATAAATAGAAACAAGTCGGGACAAGTCAGGACAAGTCAGGACAAGTCGGGACAAGTCGGGACAAGTCGGGACAAGTCGGGACGAGTCGAAACAAGCCGGGACAAGCCCGGACAAGTCGGGACCAGTCAGGACAAGTCGAAACAAGTCGGGACAAGTCGGGACAAGTTTGGACAATCCGGGACAAGTCGGTACAAGTCGGGACAAGTCGGGAAAAGTTGGGACAAGTCGGGACAAGTCAGGACAAGTCGGGACAAGTCGAGACAATTCGGGACAAGTCGAAACAAGTCAAGACAATTTGGAATAAGTAGAAACAAGTCGGGACAAGTCAGGACAAGTCAGGACAAGTCGGGACAAGTCGGGACAAGTCGGGACAAGTCGGGACAAGTCGGGACGAGTCGAAACAAGCCGGGACAAGCCCGGACAAGTCGGGACCAGTCAGGACAAGTCGAAACAAGTCGGGACAAGTCGGGACAAGTTTGGACAATCCGGGACAAGTCGGGACAAGTCGTGACAAGTCGGTAAAAGTCGGGACAAATCGGGACAAGTCAGGAAAAGACGGGACAAGTCGCGACAGGTGGGGACAAGTCGGAACAAGTCGGGACAAGTCAGTACAAGTCGGGACAAGTCAGGACAAGTCGGGACAAGTCGAGACAATTCGGGACAAGTCGAAACAAGTCAAGACAATTTGGAATAAGTAGAAACAAGTCGGGACAAGTCAGGACAAGTCAGGACAAGTTGGGACAAGTCGGGACAAGTCGGGACAAGTCGGGACAAGTCAGGACAAGTCGAAACAAGTCGGGACAAGTCGGGACAAGTTTGGACAATCCGGGACAAGTCGGTACAAGTCGGGACAAGTCGGGAAAAGTTGGGACAAGTCGGGACAAGTTTGGACAATTCGGAACAAGTCGGGACAAGTCGGTACAAGTCGGGACAAGTCGGTACAAGTCGGGACAAGTTTGGACAAGTCGGGACAAGTCGGTACAAGTCGAGACAAGTCGGGACAAGTCGGAACAAGTCGGGACAATTCAGGACAAGTCTGGACAAGTCGGTACAAGTCGGGACAAGTTTGGACAATTCGGGACAAGTCGGGACAAGTCGGTACAAGTCGAGACAAGTCAGGACATGTCGGGACAAGTCGGGACAAGTCGGTACAAGTCGGAACAAGTCGGAACAAGTCGGGACAAGTCGGGACAAGTCAGGACAAGTCACGACAAGTTGGAACAAGTCGGGACATAGTTGGACAATCCGGGACAAGTCAGAACAAGTCGGGACATGTCGGGACAAGTGGGGACAAGTCAGAACAAGTCGGGACTAGTCGAGACAATTCGGGACAAGTCGAAACAAGTCAGGACAATTTGGAATAAGTAGAAACAAGTCGGGACAAGTCAGGACAAGTCGGGACAAGTCGGGACAAGTCGGGACAAGTCGAAACAAGTCGTGACAAGTCAGGACAAGTCGAAACAAGTCGGGACAAGTCGGGACAAGTGGGGACAAGTCGGGACAAGTCGGGACAAGTCGGGACAAGTCAGGACAAGTCGGGAAAAGTTGGAACAAGTCGGGACAAGTTTGGACAATCCGGGACCAGTCGGAACAAGTCGGTACAAGTCGGGACAAGTCGGGACAAGTCGGGCCAAGTCGGAACAAGTTAGGACAAGTCGAGACATGACGTTACGAGTTAGAACAAGTCAGAACAAGTCGGGACAAGTCGGGACAAGTCTGGATAAATCTGGACAAGTCGGGACAAGTCAGGACAAGTCTGGACAAGTCGGGACAAGTTGGGACAAGTCGGGACAAGTCGGTACAAGTCGTGACAAGTCAGGACAAGTCGATACAAGTCGGGACAAGTCAGGACAAGTCGGGACAAGTCGAGACAAGTCGGGACAAGTCGAAACAAGTCGGGACAAGTCAGGACAAGTCGGAACAAGTCGGGACAAGTTTGGACAATCCGGCACAAGTCGGGAAAAGTCAGTACAAGTCGGGACAAGTCACGACAAGTCGATACAAGTCGGGACAAGTCAGGACAATGCGGGACAAGTCGAGACAAGTAAGAACAAGTCGGGACAAGTCGGGATAAGTCAGGACAAGTCGGGACAAGTCGGGACATATCGGGACAAGTCAAGACAAGTCGGGACAAGTCAGGACAAGTCAGGACAATTCGGGACAAGTCGAGTTGAGTCGGGACAAGTCGAAACAAGTCAGGACAAGTCAGGACAAGTCGGTACAAGTGGGGACAAGTCGGTACAGGTCGGGACAAGTTGGAACAATCCGTGACAAGTCGGGACAAGTCGGGACAAGTCGGGACAAGTCGGTACAAGTCGGGACTAGTTTGGACAACCCGGGACAAGTCGGGACAAGTTGGTAAAAGTCGGGACAAGTCAGTACAATTCGGGACAAGTTTGGACATTCCTGGACAAGTCAGTACAAGTCGGGACAAGTCGGTACAAGTCGGGACAAGTTTGGACAATTCGGAGCAAGTCGGGACAAGTCGGGACAAGACGTGACATGTCAGAACAAGTCGGGTCAAGTTGGTTCTAGTCATGACAAGTCGGTACAAGTCGGGACAAGTCGGGACAAGTCAGGACAAGTCGGGACAAGTCGGGACAAGTCGAGACAAGTCGGGACAAGTCGGGACAAGTCGGGAAAAGCCGAGACAAATCGAGACTAGCCGGGATATTTTGAAAAAGTGAAAGCTACAAAAATTTTGAAAACAAAAAATTTGAATTTTTATTTTAGCCAAAATTTAAACAGTTTTGAGAAAATAAGCTTTACGATTTTTTATCAATCCAACCAAAATTATGAACCAAAACAAGTGTGACAGTCAATTTTTGTTCGAACTGATATTGACAAGTCGGAACAAGTCGGGACAAGTATGGACAAGTCGGGGCAAGTTAGGACAAGTCGGGACAAGTCGGGAAAAGTCGGGACAGGTCGGGACAAGTCGGGACAAGTCGGGACAAAATATGACAAGTCGGTAAAAGTCGGGACAGGTCAGGACAAGTCGGGACAATTCGGGACAAGTCGGAACAAGTGAGGACAAGTCGGGACAAGTCGGGCCAAGTCGGAACAAGTCAGGACAAGTCGAGACATGACGTTACAAGTTATAACAAGTCAGAACAAGTCGGGACAAGTCGGGACAAGTCTGGACAAATCAGGACAAGTCGGAACAAGACGTGACAATTCGGAGCAAGTCAGGACAAGTCGGGACAAGACGTGACATGTCAGAACAAGTCGGGTCAAGTTGGTTCTAGTCAAGACAAGTCGGTACAAGTCGGGACAAGTCGGGACAAGTCAGGACAAGTCGGGACAAGTCGGGACAAGTCGAGACAAGTCGGGACAAGTCGGGACAAGTCGGGAAAAGCCGAGACAAATCGAGACTAGCCTGGATATTTTGAAAAAGTGAAAGCTACAAAAATTTTGAAAATAAAAAATTTGAATTTTTATTTTAGCCAAAATTTAAACAGTTTTGAGAAAATAAGCTTTACGATTTTTTGTCAATCCAACCAAAATTATGAACCAAAACAAGTGTGACAGTCAATTTTTGTTCGAACTGAAATTGACAAGTCGGAACAAGTCGGGACAAGTATGGACAAGTCGGGGCAAGTTAGGACAAGTCGGGACAAGTCGGGACAAGTCGGGAAAAGTCGGGACAGGTCGGGACAAGTCGGGACAAGTCGGGACAAAATATGACAAGTCGGTAAAAGTCGGGACAGGTCAGGACAAGTCGGGACAATTCGGGACAAGTCGGAACAAGTGGGGACAAGTCGGGACAAGTCGGGCCAAGTCGGAACAAGTCAGGACAAGTCGAGACATGACGTTACAAGTTATAACAAGTCAGAACAAGTCGGGACAAGTCGGGACAAGTCTGGACAAATCAGGACAAGTCGGAACAAGACGTGACAATTCGGAGCAAGTCAGGACAAGTCGGGACAAGACGTGACATGTCAGAACAAGTCGGGTCAAGTTGGTTCTAGTCAAGACAAGTCGGTACAAGTCGGGACAAGTCGGGACAAGTCAGGACAAGTCGGGACAAGTCGGGACAAGTCGAGACAAGTCGGGACAAGTCGGGACAAGTCGAGAAAAGCCGAGACAAATCGAGACTAGCCTGGATATTTTGAAAAAGTGAAAGCTACAAAAATTTTGAAAATAAAAAATTTGAATTTTTATTTTAGCCAAAATTTAAACAGTTTTGAGAAAATAAGCTTTACGATTTTTTGTCAATCCAACCAAAATTATGAACCAAAACAAGTGTGACAGTCAATTTTTGTTCGAACTGAAATTGACAAGTCGGAACAAGTCGGGACAAGTATGGACAAGTCGGGGCAAGTTAGGACAAGTCGGGACAATTCGGGACAAGTCGGAACAAGTGGGGACAAGTCGGGACAAGTCGGGCCAAGTCGGAACAAGTCAGGACAAGTCGAGACATGACGTTACAATTTATAACAAGTCAGAACAAGTCGGGATAAGTCGGGACAAGTCTGGACAAATCAGGACAAGTCGGAACAAGACGTGACAATTCGGAGCAAGTCGGGACAAGTCGGGACAAGACGTGACATGTCAGAACAAGTCGGGTCAAGTTGGTTTTAGTCAAGACAAGTCGGTACAAGTCGGGACAAGTCGGGACAAGTCAGGACAAGTCGGGACAAGTCGGGACAAGTCGAGACAAGTCGGGACAAGTCGGGACAAGTCGGGAAAAGCCGAGACAAATCGAGACTAGCCGGGATATTTTGAAAAAGTGAAAGCTACAAAAATTTGAAAACAAAAAATTTGAATTTTAATTTTAGCCAAAATTTAAACAGTTTTGAGAAAATAAGCTTTACGATTTTTCGTCAATCCAACCAGATTCATGAACCAAAACAAGTGTAACAATCAATTTTTGTTCGAACTGAAATTGACAAGTCGGAACAAGTCGGGACAAGTATGGACAAGTCGGGGCAAGTTAGGACAAGTCGGGACGAGTCGGGAAAAGTCGAGACAGGTCGGGACGAGTCAGGACAAGTCGGGACAAAATGGGACAAGTCGGTAAAAGTCGGGACAGATCAGGACAAGTCGGGACATGACGTTACGAGTTAGAACAAGTCAGAACAAGTCGGGACAAGTCGGGACAAGTCTGGATAAGTCTGGACAAGTCGGGACAAGTCAGGACAAGTCTGTACAAGTCGGGACAAGTTGGGACAAGTCGGGACAAGTCGGTACAAGTCATGACAAGTCAGGACAAGTCGATACAAGTCGGGACAAGTCAGGACAAGTCGGGACAAGTCAAGACAAGTCGGGACAAGTCGAAACAAGTCGGGATAAGTCAGGACAAGTCGGGACAAGTCGAGACAAGTAAGAACAAGTCGGGACAAGTCGGGATAAGTCAGGACAAGTCGGGACAAGTCGGGACATATCGGGACAAGTCAAGACAAGTCGGGACAAGTCAGGACAAGTCAGGACAATTCGGGACAAGTCGAGTTGAGTCGGGACAAGTCGAAACAAGTCAGGACAAGTCAGGACAAGTCGGTGCAAGTGGGGACAAGTCGGTACAAGTCGGGACAAGTTGGAACAATCCGTGACAAGTCGGGACAAGTCGGGACAAGTCGGGACAAGTCGGTACAAGTCGGGACTAGTTTGGACAATCCGGGACAAGTCGGGACAAGTCGGTACAAGTCGGGACAAGTCAGTGCAATTCGGGACAAGTTTGGACAATCCTGGACAAGTCGGGACAAGTCAGTACAAGTCGGGACAAGTCGGTACAAGTCGGGACAAGTTTGGACAATTCGGAGCAAGTCGGGACAAGTCGGGACAAGACGTGACATGTCAGAACAAGTCGGGTCAAGTTGGTTCTAGTCATGACAAGTCAGTACAAGTCGGGACAAGTCGGGACAAGTCAGGACAAGTCGGGACAAGTCGGGACAAGTCGAGACAAGTCGGGACAAGTCGGGACAAGTCGGGAAAAGCCGAGACAAATCGAGACTAGCCGGGATATTTTGAAAACGTGAAAGCTACAAAAATTTTGAAAACAAAAAATTTGAATTTTTATTTTAGCCAAAATTTAAACAGTTTTGAGAAAATAAGCTTTACGATTTTTTGTCAATCCAACCAAAATTATGAACCAAATCAAGTGTGACAGTCAATTTTTGTTCGAACTGAAATTGACAAGTCGGAACAAGTCGGGACAAGTATGGACAAGTCGGGGCAAGTTAGGACAAGTCGGGACAAGTCGGGAAAAGTCGGGACAGGTCGGGACAAGTCGGGACAAGTCGGGACAAAATATGACAAGTCGGTAAAAGTCGGGACAGGTCAGGACAAGTCGGGACAATTCGGGACAAGTCGGAACAAGTGGGGACAAGTCGGGACAAGTCGGGCCAAGTCGGAACAAGTCAGGACAAGTCGAGACATGACGTTACAAGTTATAACAAGTCAGAACAAGTCGGGACAAGTCGGGACAAGTCTGGACAAATCAGGACAATTCGGAACAAGACGTGACAAGTCAGAACAAGTCGAGACGAGTCGGGACAAGTCGGGACAAGTCAGGACAAGTCGGGACAAGTCTGGACAAGTCGGGACAAGTCGGGACAAGTCGGTACAAGTCGGGAAAAGTCTGGACAAGTCGGGACAAGTCGGGACAAGACGTGACAAGTCAGAAAAAGTCTAGACGAGTCGGGACATGTCGGGACAAGTCAGGACAAGTCGGGACAAGTCTGGACAAGTCGGAACAAGTCGGGACAAGACGTGACAAGTCAGAACAAGTCGAGACGAGTCGGGGCAAGTCAAGACAAGTCAGGACAGGTCGGGACAAGTCTGGACAAGTCGGGACAAGTCAGGACAAGTCTGGACAAGTCGGGACAAGTTTGGACAAGTTGGACAAGTCGGTACAAGTCGTGACAAGTCAGGACAAGTCGATGCAAGTCGGGACAAGTCAGGACAAGTCGGGACAAGTCGAGACAAGTCAAGACAAGTCGAAACAAGTCGGGACAAGTCAGGACAAGTCGGAACAAGTCGGGACAAGTTTGGACAATCCGGGACAAGTCGGGAAAAGTCAGTACAAGTCGGGACAAGTCGGTACAAGTCGGGACAAGTCGGTACAAGTCGGAACAAGTCACGACAAGTCGGTACAAGTCGGGACAAGTTTGGACAATTCGGTTTAAGTCGGGACAAGTCGAAACAAGTTGAAACAAGTCGGGACAAGTCGGTACAAGTCGTGACAAGTCAGGACAAGTCGATACAAGTCGGGACAAGTCAGGACAAGTCGGGACAAGTCGAGACAAGTCGGGACAAGTCGAAACAAGTCGGGACAAGTCAGGACAAGTCGGAACAAGTCGGGACAAGTTTGGACAATCCGGGACAAGTCGGGAAAAGTCAGTACAAGTCGGGACAAGTCGGGACAAGTCGGGACAAGTCGGTACAAGTCGGGACAAGTCACGACAAGTCGGTACAAGTCGGGACAAGTCTGGACAAGTCGGGACAAGTCGGGACAAGACGTGACAAGTCAGAAAAAGTCTAGACGAGTCGGGACAAGTCGGGACAAGTCAGGACAAGTCGGGACAAGTCTGGACAAGTCGGGACAAGTCGGGACAAGACGTGACAAGTCAGAAAAAGTCTAGACGAGTCGGGACAAGTCGGGACAAGTCAGGACAAGTCGGGACAAGTCGGGACAAGTCGGTACAAGTCGGGCCAAGTCGGAACAAGTCAGGACAAGTCGAGACATGACGTTACAAGTTAGAAGAAGTCAGAACAAGTCGGGACAAGTCGGGACAAGTATGGACAAGTCGGAGTAAGTTAGGACAAGTCGGGACAAGTCAAGAAAAGTCGGGACAGGTCGGGACAAGTCGGGACAAGTCGGGACAAGTCGGGACAAGTCGGGACAAGTTTGGTCAATTCGGGGCAAGTCGGGACAAGTCGGGACAAGTCTGGACAAGACGTGACAAGTCAGAAAAAGTCTAGACGAGTCGGGACAAGTCGGGACAAGTCAGGACAAGTCGGGACAAGTCGGGACAAGTCGGTACAAGTCGGGCCAAGTCGGAACAAGTCAGGACAAGTCGAGACATGACGTTACAAGTTAGAAGAAGTCAGAACAAGTCGGGACAAGTCGGGACAAGTATGGACAAGTCGGAGTAAGTTAGGACAAGTCGGGACAAGTCGGGAAAAGTCGGGACAGGTCGGGACAAGTCGGGACAAGTCGGGACAAGTCGGGACAAGTCGGGACAAGTTTGGTCAATTCGGGGCAAGTCGGGACAAGTCGGGACAAGTCGAAACAAGTCGAAACAAGTTTGGACAATTCGGGGCAAGTCGGGACAAGTCGGGACAAGTCGAAACATGTCGAAACAAGTCGGGACAAGTCGGTACAAGTCGGGACAAGTCGGTATAAGTTTGGACAATCCGGGACGACAAGTCGGGACAAGTCGAAACAAGTCGGGAAAAGTCGGGAAAAATCGTGACAAGTCAGGACGAGTCGGTACAAGTCAGGACAAGTCGGGACAAGACGTGACAAGTAAGAACAAGTCGGGACAAGTCGGGATAAGTCAGGACAAGTCGGGACAAGTCGGGACAAGTTTGGACAATTCGGGGCAAGTCGGGACAAGTCTGGACAAGTCGAAACAAGTTTGGACAATTCGGGGCAAGTCGGGACAAGTCGGGACAAGTCGAAACAAGTCGAGACAAGTCGGGACAAGTCGAAACAAGTCGGGACAAGTCGGTACAAGTCGGGACAAGTCGGTACATGTTTGGACAATCCGGGACAAGAAGAGACAAGACGGGACAAGTCGAAACAAGACGGGACAAGTCGAAACAAGTCGGGACAAATCGGGAAAAGTTGGTACAAGTCGGTACAAGTCGGTACAAGTCGGGCCAAGTCGGAACAAGTCAGGACAAGTCGAGACATGACGTTACAAGTTAGAACAAGTCAGAACAAGTCGGGACAAGTCGGGACAAGTCTGGACAAGTCGGGACAAGTCGGGACAAGACGTGACAAGACAAAACAAGTCGAGACGAGTCGAGACGAGTCGGGACAAGTCAGGACAAGTCGAGACAAGTCTGGACAAGTCGGGACAATTCGGGACAAGTCGGGACAAGTCGGGATAAGTCGGGAACAAGACGTGACAAGTCAGAAAAAGTCTAGACGAGTCGGGACAAGTCAGGACAAGTCGGGACAAGTCTGAACAAGTCGGGACAAGTCGGTACAAGTCGGGCCAAGTCGGAACAAGTCAGGACAAGTCGAGACATGACGTTACAAGTTAGAACAAGTCAGAACAAGTGGGGACAAGTCGGGACAAGTCTGGACACGTCGGGACAAGTCGAAACAAGACGGGACAAGTCGAAACAAGTCGGGAATAATCGGGAAAAGTTGGTACAAGTCGGTACAAGTCGGTACAAGTCATGACAAGTCGGGACAAGTCGGGACAAATTTGGACAATCCAGGAAAAGTCGGGACAAGTCGGGACAAGTCGGGACAAGTTGGTACAAGTCGTGACAGGTCGGTACAAGCCGGGACAAGTTGGTACAAGTCGGAACAAGTCAGGACAAGTCGGGACAAGTCGGGACAAGTCGGGACAAGTCGGGACAAGTCGGTACAAGTCGGGACGAGTCGGGACAAGTCGGGACAAGTCGGGACAAATCGAGACTAGCCGGGATATTTTGAAAAAGTGAAAGCTACAAAAATTTTGAAAACAAAAAATTTGAATTTTTATTTTAGCCAAAATTTAAACAGTTTTGAGAAAATAAGCTTTACGATTTTTTATCAATCCAACCAAAATTATGAACCAAAACAAGTGTGACAGTCAATTTTTGTTCGAACTGATATTGACAAGTCGGAACAAGTCGGGACAAGTATGGACAAGTCGGGGCAAGTTAGGACAAGTCGGGACAAGTCGGGAAAAGTCGGGACAGGTCGGGACAAGTCGGGACAAGTCGGGACAAAATATGACAAGTCGGTAAAAGTCGGGACAGGTCAGGACAAGTCGGGACAATTCGGGACAAGTCGGAACAAGTGAGGACAAGTCGGGACAAGTCGGGCCAAGTCGGAACAAGTCAGGACAAGTCGAGACATGACGTTACAAGTTATAACAAGTCAGAACAAGTCGGGACAAGTCGGGACAAGTCTGGACAAATCAGGACAAGTCGGAACAAGACGTGACAATTCGGAGCAAGTCAGGACAAGTCGGGACAAGACGTGACATGTCAGAACAAGTCGGGTCAAGTTGGTTCTAGTCAAGACAAGTCGGTACAAGTCGGGACAAGTCGGGACAAGTCAGGACAAGTCGGGACAAGTCGGGACAAGTCGAGACAAGTCGGGACAAGTCGGGACAAGTCGGGAAAAGCCGAGACAAATCGAGACTAGCCTGGATATTTTGAAAAAGTGAAAGCTACAAAAATTTTGAAAATAAAAAATTTGAATTTTTATTTTAGCCAAAATTTAAACAGTTTTGAGAAAATAAGCTTTACGATTTTTTGTCAATCCAACCAAAATTATGAACCAAAACAAGTGTGACAGTCAATTTTTGTTCGAACTGAAATTGACAAGTCGGAACAAGTCGGGACAAGTATGGACAAGTCGGGGCAAGTTAGGACAAGTCGGGACAAGTCGGGACAAGTCGGGAAAAGTCGGGACAGGTCGGGACAAGTCGGGACAAGTCGGGACAAAATATGACAAGTCGGTAAAAGTCGGGACAGGTCAGGACAAGTCGGGACAATTCGGGACAAGTCGGAACAAGTGGGGACAAGTCGGGACAAGTCGGGCCAAGTCGGAACAAGTCAGGACAAGTCGAGACATGACGTTACAAGTTATAACAAGTCAGAACAAGTCGGGACAAGTCGGGACAAGTCTGGACAAATCAGGACAAGTCGGAACAAGACGTGACAATTCGGAGCAAGTCAGGACAAGTCGGGACAAGACGTGACATGTCAGAACAAGTCGGGTCAAGTTGGTTCTAGTCAAGACAAGTCGGTACAAGTCGGGACAAGTCGGGACAAGTCAGGACAAGTCGGGACAAGTCGGGACAAGTCGAGACAAGTCGGGACAAGTCGGGACAAGTCGAGAAAAGCCGAGACAAATCGAGACTAGCCTGGATATTTTGAAAAAGTGAAAGCTACAAAAATTTTGAAAATAAAAAATTTGAATTTTTATTTTAGCCAAAATTTAAACAGTTTTGAGAAAATAAGCTTTACGATTTTTTGTCAATCCAACCAAAATTATGAACCAAAACAAGTGTGACAGTCAATTTTTGTTCGAACTGAAATTGACAAGTCGGAACAAGTCGGGACAAGTATGGACAAGTCGGGGCAAGTTAGGACAAGTCGGGACAATTCGGGACAAGTCGGAACAAGTGGGGACAAGTCGGGACAAGTCGGGCCAAGTCGGAACAAGTCAGGACAAGTCGAGACATGACGTTACAATTTATAACAAGTCAGAACAAGTCGGGATAAGTCGGGACAAGTCTGGACAAATCAGGACAAGTCGGAACAAGACGTGACAATTCGGAGCAAGTCGGGACAAGTCGGGACAAGACGTGACATGTCAGAACAAGTCGGGTCAAGTTGGTTTTAGTCAAGACAAGTCGGTACAAGTCGGGACAAGTCGGGACAAGTCAGGACAAGTCGGGACAAGTCGGGACAAGTCGAGACAAGTCGGGACAAGTCGGGACAAGTCGGGAAAAGCCGAGACAAATCGAGACTAGCCGGGATATTTTGAAAAAGTGAAAGCTACAAAAATTTGAAAACAAAAAATTTGAATTTTAATTTTAGCCAAAATTTAAACAGTTTTGAGAAAATAAGCTTTACGATTTTTCGTCAATCCAACCAGATTCATGAACCAAAACAAGTGTAACAATCAATTTTTGTTCGAACTGAAATTGACAAGTCGGAACAAGTCGGGACAAGTATGGACAAGTCGGGGCAAGTTAGGACAAGTCGGGACGAGTCGGGAAAAGTCGAGACAGGTCGGGACGAGTCAGGACAAGTCGGGACAAAATGGGACAAGTCGGTAAAAGTCGGGACAGATCAGGACAAGTCGGGACATGACGTTACGAGTTAGAACAAGTCAGAACAAGTCGGGACAAGTCGGGACAAGTCTGGATAAGTCTGGACAAGTCGGGACAAGTCAGGACAAGTCTGTACAAGTCGGGACAAGTTGGGACAAGTCGGGACAAGTCGGTACAAGTCATGACAAGTCAGGACAAGTCGATACAAGTCGGGACAAGTCAGGACAAGTCGGGACAAGTCAAGACAAGTCGGGACAAGTCGAAACAAGTCGGGATAAGTCAGGACAAGTCGGGACAAGTCGAGACAAGTAAGAACAAGTCGGGACAAGTCGGGATAAGTCAGGACAAGTCGGGACAAGTCGGGACATATCGGGACAAGTCAAGACAAGTCGGGACAAGTCAGGACAAGTCAGGACAATTCGGGACAAGTCGAGTTGAGTCGGGACAAGTCGAAACAAGTCAGGACAAGTCAGGACAAGTCGGTGCAAGTGGGGACAAGTCGGTACAAGTCGGGACAAGTTGGAACAATCCGTGACAAGTCGGGACAAGTCGGGACAAGTCGGGACAAGTCGGTACAAGTCGGGACTAGTTTGGACAATCCGGGACAAGTCGGGACAAGTCGGTACAAGTCGGGACAAGTCAGTGCAATTCGGGACAAGTTTGGACAATCCTGGACAAGTCGGGACAAGTCAGTACAAGTCGGGACAAGTCGGTACAAGTCGGGACAAGTTTGGACAATTCGGAGCAAGTCGGGACAAGTCGGGACAAGACGTGACATGTCAGAACAAGTCGGGTCAAGTTGGTTCTAGTCATGACAAGTCAGTACAAGTCGGGACAAGTCGGGACAAGTCAGGACAAGTCGGGACAAGTCGGGACAAGTCGAGACAAGTCGGGACAAGTCGGGACAAGTCGGGAAAAGCCGAGACAAATCGAGACTAGCCGGGATATTTTGAAAACGTGAAAGCTACAAAAATTTTGAAAACAAAAAATTTGAATTTTTATTTTAGCCAAAATTTAAACAGTTTTGAGAAAATAAGCTTTACGATTTTTTGTCAATCCAACCAAAATTATGAACCAAATCAAGTGTGACAGTCAATTTTTGTTCGAACTGAAATTGACAAGTCGGAACAAGTCGGGACAAGTATGGACAAGTCGGGGCAAGTTAGGACAAGTCGGGACAAGTCGGGAAAAGTCGGGACAGGTCGGGACAAGTCGGGACAAGTCGGGACAAAATATGACAAGTCGGTAAAAGTCGGGACAGGTCAGGACAAGTCGGGACAATTCGGGACAAGTCGGAACAAGTGGGGACAAGTCGGGACAAGTCGGGCCAAGTCGGAACAAGTCAGGACAAGTCGAGACATGACGTTACAAGTTATAACAAGTCAGAACAAGTCGGGACAAGTCGGGACAAGTCTGGACAAATCAGGACAATTCGGAACAAGACGTGACAAGTCAGAACAAGTCGAGACGAGTCGGGACAAGTCGGGACAAGTCAGGACAAGTCGGGACAAGTCTGGACAAGTCGGGACAAGTCGGGACAAGTCGGTACAAGTCGGGAAAAGTCTGGACAAGTCGGGACAAGTCGGGACAAGACGTGACAAGTCAGAAAAAGTCTAGACGAGTCGGGACATGTCGGGACAAGTCAGGACAAGTCGGGACAAGTCTGGACAAGTCGGAACAAGTCGGGACAAGACGTGACAAGTCAGAACAAGTCGAGACGAGTCGGGGCAAGTCAAGACAAGTCAGGACAGGTCGGGACAAGTCTGGACAAGTCGGGACAAGTCAGGACAAGTCTGGACAAGTCGGGACAAGTTTGGACAAGTTGGACAAGTCGGTACAAGTCGTGACAAGTCAGGACAAGTCGATGCAAGTCGGGACAAGTCAGGACAAGTCGGGACAAGTCGAGACAAGTCAAGACAAGTCGAAACAAGTCGGGACAAGTCAGGACAAGTCGGAACAAGTCGGGACAAGTTTGGACAATCCGGGACAAGTCGGGAAAAGTCAGTACAAGTCGGGACAAGTCGGTACAAGTCGGGACAAGTCGGTACAAGTCGGAACAAGTCACGACAAGTCGGTACAAGTCGGGACAAGTTTGGACAATTCGGTTTAAGTCGGGACAAGTCGAAACAAGTTGAAACAAGTCGGGACAAGTCGGTACAAGTCGTGACAAGTCAGGACAAGTCGATACAAGTCGGGACAAGTCAGGACAAGTCGGGACAAGTCGAGACAAGTCGGGACAAGTCGAAACAAGTCGGGACAAGTCAGGACAAGTCGGAACAAGTCGGGACAAGTTTGGACAATCCGGGACAAGTCGGGAAAAGTCAGTACAAGTCGGGACAAGTCGGGACAAGTCGGGACAAGTCGGTACAAGTCGGGACAAGTCACGACAAGTCGGTACAAGTCGGGACAAGTCTGGACAAGTCGGGACAAGTCGGGACAAGACGTGACAAGTCAGAAAAAGTCTAGACGAGTCGGGACAAGTCGGGACAAGTCAGGACAAGTCGGGACAAGTCTGGACAAGTCGGGACAAGTCGGGACAAGACGTGACAAGTCAGAAAAAGTCTAGACGAGTCGGGACAAGTCGGGACAAGTCAGGACAAGTCGGGACAAGTCGGGACAAGTCGGTACAAGTCGGGCCAAGTCGGAACAAGTCAGGACAAGTCGAGACATGACGTTACAAGTTAGAAGAAGTCAGAACAAGTCGGGACAAGTCGGGACAAGTATGGACAAGTCGGAGTAAGTTAGGACAAGTCGGGACAAGTCAAGAAAAGTCGGGACAGGTCGGGACAAGTCGGGACAAGTCGGGACAAGTCGGGACAAGTCGGGACAAGTTTGGTCAATTCGGGGCAAGTCGGGACAAGTCGGGACAAGTCTGGACAAGACGTGACAAGTCAGAAAAAGTCTAGACGAGTCGGGACAAGTCGGGACAAGTCAGGACAAGTCGGGACAAGTCGGGACAAGTCGGTACAAGTCGGGCCAAGTCGGAACAAGTCAGGACAAGTCGAGACATGACGTTACAAGTTAGAAGAAGTCAGAACAAGTCGGGACAAGTCGGGACAAGTATGGACAAGTCGGAGTAAGTTAGGACAAGTCGGGACAAGTCGGGAAAAGTCGGGACAGGTCGGGACAAGTCGGGACAAGTCGGGACAAGTCGGGACAAGTCGGGACAAGTTTGGTCAATTCGGGGCAAGTCGGGACAAGTCGGGACAAGTCGAAACAAGTCGAAACAAGTTTGGACAATTCGGGGCAAGTCGGGACAAGTCGGGACAAGTCGAAACATGTCGAAACAAGTCGGGACAAGTCGGTACAAGTCGGGACAAGTCGGTATAAGTTTGGACAATCCGGGACGACAAGTCGGGACAAGTCGAAACAAGTCGGGAAAAGTCGGGAAAAATCGTGACAAGTCAGGACGAGTCGGTACAAGTCAGGACAAGTCGGGACAAGACGTGACAAGTAAGAACAAGTCGGGACAAGTCGGGATAAGTCAGGACAAGTCGGGACAAGTCGGGACAAGTTTGGACAATTCGGGGCAAGTCGGGACAAGTCTGGACAAGTCGAAACAAGTTTGGACAATTCGGGGCAAGTCGGGACAAGTCGGGACAAGTCGAAACAAGTCGAGACAAGTCGGGACAAGTCGAAACAAGTCGGGACAAGTCGGTACAAGTCGGGACAAGTCGGTACATGTTTGGACAATCCGGGACAAGAAGAGACAAGACGGGACAAGTCGAAACAAGACGGGACAAGTCGAAACAAGTCGGGACAAATCGGGAAAAGTTGGTACAAGTCGGTACAAGTCGGTACAAGTCGGGCCAAGTCGGAACAAGTCAGGACAAGTCGAGACATGACGTTACAAGTTAGAACAAGTCAGAACAAGTCGGGACAAGTCGGGACAAGTCTGGACAAGTCGGGACAAGTCGGGACAAGACGTGACAAGACAAAACAAGTCGAGACGAGTCGAGACGAGTCGGGACAAGTCAGGACAAGTCGAGACAAGTCTGGACAAGTCGGGACAATTCGGGACAAGTCGGGACAAGTCGGGATAAGTCGGGAACAAGACGTGACAAGTCAGAAAAAGTCTAGACGAGTCGGGACAAGTCAGGACAAGTCGGGACAAGTCTGAACAAGTCGGGACAAGTCGGTACAAGTCGGGCCAAGTCGGAACAAGTCAGGACAAGTCGAGACATGACGTTACAAGTTAGAACAAGTCAGAACAAGTGGGGACAAGTCGGGACAAGTCTGGACACGTCGGGACAAGTCGAAACAAGACGGGACAAGTCGAAACAAGTCGGGAATAATCGGGAAAAGTTGGTACAAGTCGGTACAAGTCGGTACAAGTCATGACAAGTCGGGACAAGTCGGGACAAATTTGGACAATCCAGGAAAAGTCGGGACAAGTCGGGACAAGTCGGGACAAGTTGGTACAAGTCGTGACAGGTCGGTACAAGCCGGGACAAGTTGGTACAAGTCGGAACAAGTCAGGACAAGTCGGGACAAGTCGGGACAAGTCGGGACAAGTCGGGACAAGTCGGTACAAGTCGGGACGAGTCGGGACAAGTCGGGACAAGTCGGGACAAGTCGGGACAAGTATGGACAAGTCGGGGCAAGTTAGGACAAGTCGGGACAAGTCGGGACAAATCGGGAAAAGTCGGGACTGGTCGGGACAAGTCGGGACAAGTCGGGACAAGTCAGGACAAGTCTGGACAAGTCGGGACGAGTCGGGACAAGTCGGGACAAGTCGGGACAAGTCGAGACATGACGTTACAAGTTAGAACAAGTCAGAACAAGTCGGGACAAGTCGGGACAAGTATGGACAAGTCGGGGCAAGTTAGGACAAGTCTGGACAAGTCGGGACGAGTCGGGACAAGTCGGAACAAGTCAGGACAAGTCGAGACATGACGTTACAAGTTAGAACAAGTCAGAACAAGTCGGGACAAGTCGGGACAAGTATGGACAAGTCGGGGCAAGTTAGGACAAGTCGGGACAAGTCGGGACAAATCGGGAAAAGTCGGGACTGGTCGGGACAAGTCGGGACAAGTCGGGACAAGTCAGGACAAGTCTGGACAAGTCGGGACAAATCGGGAAAAGTCGGGACTGGTCGGGACAAGTCGGGACAAGTCGGGACAAGTCAGGACAAGTCTGGACAAGTCGGGACGAGTCGGGACAAGTCGGAACAAGTCAGGACAAGTCGAGACATGACGTTACAAGTTAGAACAAGTCAGAACAAGTCGGGACAAGTCGGGACAAGTATGGACAAGTCGGGGCAAGTTAGGACAAGTCGGGACAAGTCGGGACAAATCGGGAAAAGTCGGGACTGGTCGGGACAAGTCGGGACAAGTCGGGACAAGTCAGGACAAGTCTGGACAAGTCGGGACGAGTCGGGACAAGTCGGGACAAGTCGGGACAAGTCGGGCCAAGTCGGAACAAGTCAGGACAAGTCGAGAGATGACGTTACAAGTTAGAACAAGTCAGAACAAGTCGGGACAAGTCGGGACAAGTCGGGACAAGTCGGTACAAGTCGGGCCAAGTCGGAACAAGTCAGGACAAGTCGAGACATGACGTTACAAGTTAGAACAAGTCAGAACAAGTCGGGACAAGTCGGGACAAATTTGGACAATCCAGGAAAAGTCGGTACAAGTCGGGCCAAGTCGGAACAAGTCAGGACAAGTCGGGACAAGTCGGGACAAATTTGGACAATCCAGGAAAAGTCGGTACAAGTCGGGCCAAGTCGGAACAAGTCAGGACAAGTCGAGACATGACGTTACAAGTTAGAACAAGTCAGAACAAGTCGGGACAAGTCGGGACAAGTATGGACAAGTCGGGGCAAGTTAGGACAAGTCGGGACAAGTCGGGACAAGTCGGGAAAAGTCGGGACTGGTCGGGACAAGTCGGGACAAGTCGGGACAAGTCAGGACAAGTCTGGACAAGTCGGGACGAGTCGGGACAAGGCGGGACAAGTCGGGACAAGTCGGGCCAAGTCGGAACAAGTCAGGACAAGTCGAGAGATGACGTTACAAGTTAGAACAAGTCAGAACAAGTCGGGACAAGTCGGGACAAGTCGGGACAAGTCGGTACAAGTCGGGCCAAGTCGGAACAAGTCAGGACAAGTCGAGACATGACGTTATAAGTTAGAACAAGTCAGAACAAGTCGGGACAAGTCGGGACAAGTCTGGACAAGTCGGAACAAGTCGGGACAAGACGTGACAAGTCAGAACAAGTCGAGACGAGTCGGGGCAAGTCAAGACAAGTCAGGACAGGTCGGGACAAGTCTGGACAAGTCGGGACAAGTCAGGACAAGTCTGGACAAGTCGGGACAAGTTTGGACAAGTTGGACAAGTCGGTACAAGTCGTGACAAGTCAGGACAAGTCGATGCAAGTCGGGACAAGTCAGGACAAGTCGGGACAAGTCGAGACAAGTCAAGACAAGTCGAAACAATTCGGGACAAGTCAGGACAAGTCGGAACAAGTCGGGACAAGTTTGGACAATCCGGGACAAGTCGGGAAAATTCAGTACAAGTCGGGACAAGTCGGGACAAGTATGGACAAGTCGGAACAAGTCACGACAAGTCGGTACAAGTCGGGACAAGTTTGGACAATTCGGTTTAAGTCGGGACAAGTCGGGACAAGTCGAAACAAGTTGAAACAAGTCGGGACAAGTCGGTACAAGTCGTGACAAGTCAGGACAAGTCGATACAAGTCGGGACAAGTCAGGACAAGTCGGGACAAGTCGAGACAAGTCGGGACAAGTCGAAACAAGTCGGGACAAGTCAGGACAAGTCGGAACAAGTCGGGACAAGTTTGGACAATCCGGGACAAGTCGGGAAAAGTCAGTACAAGTCGGGACAAGTCGGGACAAGTCGGTACAAGTCGGGACAAGTCACGACAAGTCGGTACAAGTCGGGACAAGTCAGGACAAGTCGGAACAAGTCGGGACAAGTTTGGACAATCCGGGACAAGTCGGGAAAAGTCAGTACAAGTCGGGACAAGTCGGGACAAGTCGGTACAAGTCGGGACAAGTCACGACAAGTCGGTACAAGTCGGGACAAGTCAGTACAAGTCGGGACAAGTCGGGACAAGTCGGTACAAGTCGGGACAAGTCACGACAAGTCGGTACAAGTCGGGACAAGTCGGGACAAGTCGGGACAAGTCAGGACAAGTCGGGACAAGTCTGGACAAGTCGGGACAAGTCGGGACAAGACGTGACAAGTCAGAAAAAGTCTAGACGAGTCGGGACAAGTCGGGACAAGTCAGGACAAGTCGGGACAAGTCTGGACAAGTCGGGACAAGTCGGGACAAGTCGGTACAAGTCGGGCCAAGTCGGAACAAGTCAGGACAAGTCGAGACATGACGTTACAAGTTAGAAGAAGTCAGAACAAGTCGGGACAAGTCGGGACAAGTATGGACAAGTCGGAGTAAGTTAGGACAAGTCGGGACAAGTCGGGAAAAGTCGGGACAGGTCGGGACAAGTCGGGACAAAATGGGACAAGTCGGTAAAAGTCGGGACAGGTCAGGAAAAGTCGGGACAATTCGGGACAAGTCGGAACAAGTGGGGACAAGTCGGGACAATTCGGGCCAAGTCGGAACAAGTCAGGACAAGTCGAGACATGACGTTACAAGTTAGAACAAGTCAGAACAAGTCGGGACAAGTCGGGACAAGTCTGGACAAGTCGGGACAAGTCGGAACAAGACGTGACAAGTCAGAACAAGTCGAGACGAGTCGGGACAAGTCGGGACAAGTCAGGACAAGTCAGGACAAGTCTGGACAAGTCGGGACAAGTCGGGACAAGTCGGTACAAGTCGGGACAAGTCTGGACAAGTCGGGACAAGTCGGGACAAGACCTGACAAGTCAGAAAAAGTCTAGACGAGTCGGGACAAGTCGGGACAAGTCAGGACAAGTCGGGACAAGTCTGGACAAGTCGGGACAAGTCGGGACAAGTCGGGACAAGTCGGGACAAGTCGGGACAAGTCGGTACAAGACGGAACAAGTCAGAACAAGTCAGAACAAGTCGAGACATGACGTTTCTAGTTAAAACAAGTCAGAACAATTCGGGACAAGTCGGGACAAGTATGGACAAGTCGGGGCAAGTTAGGACAAGTCGGGACAAGTCGGGAAAAGTCGGGACAGGTCGGGACAAGTCGGGACAAGTTGGGACAAAATGGGACAAGTCGGTAAAAGTCGGGACAGGTCAGGACAAGTCGGGACAATTCGGGACAAGTCGGAACAAGTGGGGACAAGTCGGGACAAGTCGGGCCAAGTCGGAACAAGTCGAGACATGACGTTACAAGTTAGAACAAGTCAGAACAAGTCGGGACAAGTCTGGACAAGCCGGGACAAGTCGGAACAAGACGTGACAAGTCAGAACAAGTCGAGACGAGTCGGGACAAGTCGGGACAAGTCAGGACAAGTCGGAACAAGTCTGGACAAGTCGGGACAAGTCGGGACAAGTCGGCACAAGTCGGGACAAGTCTGGACAAGTCGGGACAAGTCAGGACAAGTCGGGACAAGACGTGACAAGTCAGAAAAAATCTAGACGAGTCGGGACAAGTCGGGACAAGTCGGGACAAGTCAGGACAAGTCGGGACAAGTCTGGACAAGTCGGGACAAGTCGGGACAAGTCGGGACAAGTCGGGACAAGTCGGGACAAGTCGGGACAAGTCGGGACAAGTCGGTACAAGTCGGGCAGAGTCGGAACAAGTCAGGACAAGTCGAGACATGACGTTACAAATTAGAACTAGTCAGAACAAGTCAGGACAAGTCGGGACAAGTCTGGACAAGTCGGGACAAGTCGGGACAAGACGTGACAAGTCAGAACAAGTCGAGACAAGTCGGGACAAGTCGGGACAAGTCAGGACAAGTCGGGACAAGTCTGGACAAGTCGGGACAAGTCAGCACAAGTCTGGACAAGTCGGGACAAGTTGGGACAAGTCGGGACAAGTCGGTACAAGTCGTGACAAGTCAGGACAAGTCGATACAAGTCGGGACAAGTCAGGACAAGTCGGGACAAGTCGGGACAAGTCGGAACAAGTGGGGACAAGTCGGGACAAGTCGGGCCAAGTCGGAACAAGTCAGGACAAGTCGAGACATGACGTTACAAGTTAGAACAAGTCAGAACAAGTCGGGACAAGTCGGGACAAGTCTGGACAAATCGGGACAAGTCGGAACAAGACGTGACAAGTCAGAACAAGTCGAGACGAGTCGGGACAAGTCGGGACAAGTCAGGACAAGTCGGAACAAGTCTGGACAAGTCGGGACAAGTCGGGACAAGTCGGCACAAGTCGGGACAAGTCTGGACAAGTCGGGACAAGTCAGAACAAGTCGGGACAAGACGTGACAAGTCAGAAAAAATCTAGACGAGTCGGGACAAGTCGGGACAAGTCGGGACAAGTCAGGACAAGTCGGGACAAGTCTGGACAAGTCGGGACAAGTCGGGACAAGTCGGGACAAGTCGGGACAAGTCGGGACAAGTCGGGACAAGTCGGTACAAGTCGGGAAAAGTCGGAACAAGTCAGGACAAGTCGAGACATGACGTTACAAATTAGAACTAGTCAGAACAAGTCGGGACAAGTCGGGACAAGTCTGGACAAGTCGGGACAAGACGTGACAAGTCAGAACAAGTCGAGACAAGTCGGGACAAGTCGGGACAAGTCAGGACAAGTCGAAACAAGTCTGGACAAGTCGGGACAAGTCAGCACAAGTCTGGACAAGTCGGGACAAGTTGGGACAAGTCGGGACAAGTCGGTACAAGTCGTGACAAGTCAGGACAAGTCGATACAAGTCGGGACAAGTCAGGACAAGTCGGGACAAGTCGGGACAAGTCGGAACAAGTGGGGACAAGTCGGGACAAGTCGGGCCAAGTCGGAACAAGTCAGGACAAGTCGAGACATGACGTTACAAGTTAGAACAAGTCAGAACAAGTCGGGACAAGTCGGGACAAGTCTGGACAAATCGGGACAAGTCGGAACAAGACGTGACAAGTCAGAACAAGTAGAGACGAGTCGGGACAAGTCGGGACAAGTCAGGACAAGTCAGGACAAGTCTGGACAAGTCGGGACAAGTCGGGACAAGTTGGGACAAGTCGGGACAAGTCGGCACAAGTCGTGACAAGTCAGGACAAGTCGATACAAGTCGGGACAAGTCAGGACAAGTCGGGACAAGTCGAGACAAGTCGGGACAAGTCGAAACAAGTCGGGACAAGTCAGGACAAGTCGGAACAAGTCGAGACAAGTTTGGACAATCCGGGACAAGTCGGGAAAAGTCAGTACAAGTCGGGACAAGTCGGGACAAGTCGGTACAAGTCGGGACAAGTCACGACAAGTCGGTACAAGTCGGGACAAATTTGGACAATTCAGGACAAGTCGGGACAAGTCGGGACAAGTCGGGACAAGTCGGGACAAGTCGGGACAAGTCGGGACAAGTCGGGACAAGTCGATACAAGTCGGGACAAGTTTGGACAATCCGGGACCAGTCAGGACAAGTCGGTACAAGTCGGAACAAGTATGGACAATCCGGGACATGTCGGGACTGGTCGAGACAAGTTTGGACAATCCGGGACAAGTCGGGACAAGTCGGTACAAGTCGGGACAAGTCGGTACAAGTCGGGACAAGTCGAAACAATTCGGGACAAGTCGGTACAAGTCGGGACAAGTCACGACAAGTCGGTACAAGTCGGGACAAGTTTGGACAATTCGGGACAAGTCGGGACAAGTCGGGACAAGTCGGGACAAGTCGGTACAAGTCGGGACAAGTCGGGACAAGTCGGGACAAGTCGGGACAAGTCGGGACAAGTTTGGACAATCCGGGACCAGTCAGGACAAGTCGGTACAAGTCGGAACAAGTATGGACAATCCGGGACATGTCGGGACTGGTCGAGACAAGTTTGGACAATCCGGGACAAGTCGGGACAAGTTGGTACAAGTCGGGACAAGTCGGTACAAATTTGGACATTCCGGGACTATTCGGGACAATTCTGGACAAGTCAAGACAATTTGGAATAAGTAGAAACAAGTCGGGACAAGTCAGGACAAGTCGGGACAAGTCGGGACAAGTCTGGACGAGTCGGGACAAGTCGGGACAAGTCGGGACAAGTCGAGACAAGTCGATACAAGTCGGGAAAATTTTGGACAATCCGGGACAAGTCGGGACAAGTCGGGACAAGTCGGGACAAGTCGGGACAAGTCGGGACAAGTCGATACAAGTCGGGACAAGTTTGGACAATCCGGGACCAGTCAGGACAAGTCGGTACAAGTCGGAACAAGTATGGACAATCCGGGACATGTCGGGACTGGTCGAGACAATTTTGGACAATCCGGGACAAGTCGGGACAAGTCGGTACAAGTCGGGACAAGTCGGTACAAATTTGGACATTCTGGGACAAGTCGGGACAAGTCGGGACAAGTCGGGACAAGTCGAAACAAGCCAGGACAAGCCCGGACAAGTCGGGACCAGTCAGGACAAGTCGGGACAAGTCGGAACAAGTCGTGACAAGTCAGGACAAGTCGAAACAAGTCGAAACAAGTCGGGACAATTCGGGACAAGTCGGAACAAGTCGGGACAAGTCGAGACAAGTCGAGACAAGTCGAGACAAGTCGGTACAAGTCGAGACAAGTTTGGACAATCCGGGACAAGTCGGGACAAGTTTGGACATTCCAGTACAAGTCGGTACAAGTAGGTAAAAGTCGGGACAAATCGGGACAAGTCGGGAAAAGTCGGGACAAGTCAAGACAATTTGGAATAAGTAGAAACAATTCGGGACAAGTCAGGACAAGTCGGGACAAGTCGGGATAAGTCGGGACAAGTCGGGACAAGTCGAGACAAGTCGATACAAGTCGGGACAAGTTTGGACAATCTGGGACAAGTCGGGACAAGTCGGGACAAGTCGGTACGAGTCGGGACAAATCGGGACAAGTCGGGACAAGTCGATACAAGTCGGGACAAGTTTGGACAATCCGGGACCAGTCGGGACAATTCGGTACAAGTCGGGACAAGTCGGAACAAGTCGGGACAAGTCGGGACAAGTCGGGACAAGTCGGTACAAGACGAGACAAGTCGGGACAAGTCAGGACAGTTATGGACAATCCGGGACATGTCGGGACAAATCGAGACAAGTTTGGACAATCCGGGACAAGTCGGGACAAGACGGTACAAGTCGGGACAAGTCGGGACAAGTTTGGACATTCCGGGACAAGTCCGGACAAGTGGAAACAAGCCGGGACAATCCCGGACAAGTCGGGACCAGTCAGGACAAGTCGGAACAAGTCAGAACAAGTCGTGACAAGTCAGGACAAGACAGGACAAGTCGAAACAAGTCGGGACAAGTCGGAACAAGTCGGGACAAGTCGGGACAAGTCGGGACAAGTCGGGACAAGTCGGAACAAGACGTGACAAGTCAGAACAAGTAGAGACGAGTCGGGACAAGTCGGGACAAGTCAGGACAAGTCAGGACAAATCTGGACAAGTCGGGACAAGTCGAAACAAGTCGGGACAAGTCAGGACAAGTCGGAACAAGTCGAGACAAGTTTGGACAATCCGGGACAAGTCGGGAAAAGTCAGTACAAGTCGGGACAAGTCGGGACAAGTCGGTACAAGTCGGGACAAGTCACGACAAGTCGGTACAAGTCAGGACAAATTTGGACAATTCGGGACAAGTCGGGACAAGTCGGGACAAGTCGGGACAAGTCGGGACAAGTCGGGACAAGTCGGGACAAGTCGATACAAGTCGGGACAAGTTTGGACAATCCGGGACCAGTCAGGACAAGTCGGTACAAGTCGGAACAAGTATGGACAATCCGGGACATGTCGGGACTGGTCGAGACAAGTTTGGACAATCCGGGACAAGTCGGGACAAGTCGGTACAAGTCGGGACAAGTCGGTACAAGTCGGGACAAGTCGAAACAATTCGGGACAAGTCGGTACAAGTCGGGACAAGTCACGACAAGTCGGTACAAGTCGGGACAAGTTTGGACAATTCGGGACAAGTCGGGACAAGTCGGGACAAGTCGGGACAAGTCGGTACAAGTCGGGACAAGTCGGGACAAGTCGGGACAAGTCGGGACAAGTCGGGACAAGTTTGGACAATCCGGGACCAGTCAGGACAAGTCGGTACAAGTCGGAACAAGTATGGACAATCCGGGACATGTCGGGACTGGTCGAGACAAGTTTGGACAATCCGGGACAAGTCGGGACAAGTTGGTACAAGTCGGGACAAGTCGGTACAAATTTGGACATTCCGGGACTATTCGGGACAATTCTGGACAAGTCAAGACAATTTGGAATAAGTAGAAACAAGTCGGGACAAGTCAGGACAAGTCGGGACAAGTCGGGACAAGTCTGGACGAGTCGGGACAAGTCGGGACAAGTCGGGACAAGTCGAGACAAGTCGATACAAGTCGGGAAAATTTTGGACAATCCGGGACAAGTCGGGACAAGTCGGGACAAGTCGGGACAAGTCGGGACAAGTCGGGACAAGTCGATACAAGTCGGGACAAGTTTGGACAATCCGGGACCAGTCAGGACAAGTCGGTACAAGTCGGAACAAGTATGGACAATCCGGGACATGTCGGGACTGGTCGAGACAATTTTGGACAATCCGGGACAAGTCGGGACAAGTCGGTACAAGTCGGGACAAGTCGGTACAAATTTGGACATTCTGGGACAAGTCGGGACAAGTCGGGACAAGTCGGGACAAGTCGAAACAAGCCAGGACAAGCCCGGACAAGTCGGGACCAGTCAGGACAAGTCGGGACAAGTCGGAACAAGTCGTGACAAGTCAGGACAAGTCGAAACAAGTCGAAACAAGTCGGGACAATTCGGGACAAGTCGGAACAAGTCGGGACAAGTCGAGACAAGTCGAGACAAGTCGAGACAAGTCGGTACAAGTCGAGACAAGTTTGGACAATCCGGGACAAGTCGGGACAAGTTTGGACATTCCAGTACAAGTCGGTACAAGTAGGTAAAAGTCGGGACAAATCGGGACAAGTCGGGAAAAGTCGGGACAAGTCAAGACAATTTGGAATAAGTAGAAACAATTCGGGACAAGTCAGGACAAGTCGGGACAAGTCGGGATAAGTCGGGACAAGTCGGGACAAGTCGAGACAAGTCGATACAAGTCGGGACAAGTTTGGACAATCTGGGACAAGTCGGGACAAGTCGGGACAAGTCGGGACAAGTCGGTACGAGTCGGGACAAATCGGGACAAGTCGGGACAAGTCGATACAAGTCGGGACAAATTTGGACAATCCGGGACCAGTCGGGACAATTCGGTACAAGTCGGGACAAGTCGGAACAAGTCGGGACAAGTCGGGACAAGTCGGGACAAGTCGGTACAAGACGAGACAAGTCGGGACAAGTCAGGACAGTTATGGACAATCCGGGACATGTCGGGACAAATCGAGACAAGTTTGGACAATCCGGGACAAGTCGGGACAAGACGGTACAAGTCGGGACAAGTCGGGACAAGTTTGGACATTCCGGGACAAGTCCGGACAAGTGGAAACAAGCCGGGACAATCCCGGACAAGTCGGGACCAGTCAGGACAAGTCGGAACAAGTCAGAACAAGTCGTGACAAGTCAGGACAAGACAGGACAAGTCGAAACAAGTCGGGACAAGTCGGAACAAGTCGGGACAAGTCGAGACAAGTCGGTAAAAGTCGAGACAAGTTTGGACAATCCGGTACAAGTCGGTACAAGTCGGTAAAAGTCGGGACAAGTCGGGAAAAGACGGGACAAGTCGCGACAAGTGGGGACAAGTCGGGACAAGTCGGGACAAGTCGGGACAAGTCGGGACAAGTCGGAACAAGTCAGGACAAGTCGGGACATGACGTGACAAGTCAGGACAAGTCAGGACAAGTCGGGACAACTCTGGACAAGTCGGGACAAGTCGGGACAACTCTGGACAAGACGGGACAAGTCGGGACAAGTCAGGACAAGTCAGGACAAGTCAGGACAAGTTTGGATATTTCGGGACAAGCCGGGACAAGACGGAATTTCCACTTGGACTTCTTCACCCAGACTTTCTTTTTGGAATTTTATTTGGACTTCTTTGAAGTAGTTTGTGAAAAAAAATCAAAATTACAAAAAAAAACAAAAGATTTTAATATTTGTTTCGAATATTTCAGCAAAAATTCAATAATCAAAAAATTTCAAAAAATATTTTTATTTCAGATTTTTTTTAATTTTATCAAAATTGTGAACTGAAACAACTTTCAAAATCCAATTTCCATTCAGGAAGAAACAAAAAAGTAATTCAATAAACACAGAATTTGAAATAAAAAGTTTTTGAAAAAAAAAAATCTTGGAAAATTTCTTTTTCCACAAAGAAAATATTGAAGTCAGTCCATTTCTGAATATTTTGGTATCAAATCATCTCTCCAAAATTTTTCATAACGGCAAGAAATTTAATTTTTTTTTTCTGAAAAAAAAAATTCACTTCACAAGGTCAAATCGAGTCAATGTTATGGCACTAATATTCATCTTATCGTCTTGGACTCTATTCGCAATTAGGTCGGGTCGGGTCGGGTCGGGAATGAGCTTTCAGATTATTTGTCAATCCAACATATATTATGAACCATAACAGATGTGACAAGTCAGGACAAGTTGGGACAAGTCGGTACAAGTCAAGACAAGTCGGGACAAGTCGGAACAAGTCGGGACAATTCAGGACAAGTCTGGACAAGTCGGTACAACTCGGGACAAGTTTGGACAATTCGGGACAAGTCGGGACAAGTCGGTACAAGTCGAGACAAGTCAGGACATGTCGGGACAAGTCGGGACAAGTCGGGACAAGTCGGTACAAATCGGGACAAGTCGGGACAAGTCAGGAAAAGTCGGGACAGGTCGGGACAAGTCGATACAAGTCGGGACAAGTCGGTACAAGTCGGGACAAGTCGGGAAAAGTCGGGACAAGTCACGACAAGTCACGACAAGTCGGGAAAAGTCGGGACAAGACAAGTCGGAACAAGTCGGGACTTTTGGGTCGGGTCGAGGAAAATATTATTGTAAATATATTTTTTAATAGAATCATTTTGAATTTCAAATAATTCTGGACTTTTCACCTGGGCTCCTTACCCAGACATTTTATCCTGATTTCATTTGGACATTTTACATGGAATTTCCACCTAGACTTCTTCATCCATCCTGTCTTCTTGGAATTTTATTTGGACTTCTTTGAAGTAGTTTGTGAAAAAAAAATCAAAATTACAAAAAAAAACAAAAGATTTTAATATTTGTTTCGAATATTTCAGCAAAAATTCAATTATCAAAAAATTTCAAATGATATTTTTTTTTCAGATTTTTTTTAATTTTATCAGAATTGTGAACTGAAACAACTTTCACAATCCAATTTCTATTCAGGAAGAAACAAAAAAGTATCTCATTAAACACAATTTAAAATAAAAAATTTTTGAAAAAAAAATCTTGGAAAATTCCTTTTTTCGCAAAGAAAATATTGAAGTTAGTCCATTTATGAATATTTTGGTATCGAATCATCTCACCAAAATTTTTCATAACGGCAAGAAATTTAATTTTTTTTTTCTGAAATAAAAATTCACTTCACAAGGTCAAATCGAGTCAATGTTATGGCACTAATATTCATCTTATCGTCTTGGACTCTATTCGCAATTAGGTCGGGTCGGGTCGGGTCGGGAATGAGCTTTCAGATTTTTTGTCAATCCAACATAAATTATGAACCATAACAAATGTGACAAGTCAGGACAAGTTGGGACAAGTCGGGACAAGTGGGGACAAGTCAAGACAAGTCGGGACAAGTCGGGACAATTCGGGACTAGTCGGGACAAGTCGGGACAAGTCGGGACAAGTCGGTACAAGTCGGGACAAGTTTGGACAATCCGGGACAAGTCGGGACAAGTCGGTACAAGTCGGGTCAATTCGGGACAAGTAGGAACAAGTCGGGACATAGTTGGACAATCCGGGACAAGTCAGAACAAGTCGGGACATGTCGGGACAAGTGGGGACAAGTCGGGACAAGTCGGGACATGTTTGGACAATCCGGGACAAGAAGAGACAAGACGGGACAAGTCGAAACAAGACGGGACAAGTCGAAACAAGTCGGGACAAATCGGGAAAAGTTGGTACAAGTCGGTACAAGTCGGTACAAGTCGGTACATGTCAAGACAAGTCGGGACAAGTCGGGACAAATTTGGACAATCCAGGAAAAGTCGGGACAAGTCGGGACAAGTCGGGACAAGTTGGTACAATTCGGGGCAAGTCGGGACAAGTCGGGACAAGTCGAAACAAGTTGAAACAAGTCGGGACAAGTCGGTACGAGTCGTGACAAGTCAGGACAAGTCGGGACAAGTTGAGACAAGTCGGGACAAGTCGAAACAAGTCGGGACAAGTCAGGACAAGTCGGAACAAGTCGGGACAAGTTTGGACAATCCGGGACAAGTCGGGAAAAGTCAGTACCAGTCGGGACAAGTCGGTACAAGTCGGGACAAGTCACGACAAGTCGGTACAAGTCGGGACAAGTCTGGACAAGTCGGGACAAGTCGGGACAAGACGTGACAAGTCAGAAAAAGTCTAGATTAGTCGGGACAAGTCGGGACAAGTCAGGACAAGTCGGGACAAGTCAGGACAAGTCAAGACAAGACGTTACAAGTTAGAACAAGTCAGAACAAGTCGGGACAAGTCGGGACAAGTATGGACAAGTCGGAGCAAGTTAGGATAAGTCGTGACAAGTCGGGACAAGTCGGTAAAAGTCGGGACAGGTCGGGACAAGTCGGGACAAGTCGGGACAAAATGGGACAAGTCGGTAAAAGTCGGGACAGGTCAGGACAAGTCGGGACAATTCGGGACAAGTCGGAACAAGTGGGGACAAGTCGGGACAAGTCGGGCCAAGTCGGAACAAGTCAGGACAAGTCGAGACATGACGTTCCAAGTTAGAACAAGTCAGAACAAGTCGGGACAAGTCGGGACAAGTCTGGACAAGTCGGGACAAGTCGGAACAAGACGTGACAAGTCAGAACAAGTCGAGACGAGTCGGGACAAGTCGGGACAAGCCAGGACAAGTCGGGACAAGTCTGGACAAGTCGGGACAAGTCGGGACAAGTCGGTACAAGTCGGGACAAGTCTGGACAAGTCGGGACAAGTCGGAACAAGACGTGACAAGTCAGAACAAGTCGAGACGAGTCGGGACAAGTCGGGGCAAGTTAGGACAAGTCGGGACAAGTCTGGACAAGTCGGGACAAGTCGGGACAAGTCGGTACAAGTCGGGACAAGTCTGGACAAGTCGAAACAAGACGTGACAAGTCAGAACGAGTCGAGACGAGTCGGGACAAGTCGGGGCAAGTCAGGACAAGTCGGGACAAGTCTGGACAAGTCGGGACAAATCGGGAAAAGTTGGTACAAGTCGGTACAAGTCGGTACAAGTCGGTACATGTCAAGACAAGTCGGGACAAGTCGGGACAAATTTGGACAATCCAGGAAAAGTCGGGACAAGTCGGGACAAGTCGGGACAAGTTGGTACAATTCGGGGCAAGTCGGGACAAGTCGGGACAAGTCGAAACAAGTTGAAACAAGTCGGGACAAGTCGGTACGAGTCGTGACAAGTCAGGACAAGTCGGGACAAGTTGAGACAAGTCGGGACAAGTCGAAACAAGTCGGGACAAGTCAGGACAAGTCGGAACAAGTCGGGACAAGTTTGGACAAACCGGGACAAGTCGGGAAAAGTCAGTACCAGTCGGGACAAGTCGGTACAAGTCGGGACAAGTCACGACAAGTCGGTACAAGTCGGGACAAGTCTGGACAAGTCGGGACAAGTCGGGACAAGACGTGACAAGTCAGAAAAAGTCTAGATTAGTCGGGACAAGTCGGGACAAGTCAGGACAAGTCGGGACAAGTCTAGACATATCATGACAAGTCGGGACAAGTCGGGACAAGTCGGGACAAGTCGGGACAAGTCGGTACAAGTCGGGCCAAGTCGGAACAAGTCAGGACAAGTCAAGACAAGACGTTACAAGTTAGAACAAGTCAGAACAAGTCGGGACAAGTCGGGACAAGTATGGACAAGTCGGAGCAAGTTAGGATAAGTCGTGACAAGTCGGGACAAGTCGGTAAAAGTCGGGACAGGTCGGGACAAGTCGGGACAAGTCGGGACAAAATGGGACAAGTCGGTAAAAGTCGGGACAGGTCAGGACAAGTCGGGACAATTCGGGACAAGTCGGAACAAGTGGGGACAAGTCGGGACAAGTCGGGCCAAGTCGGAACAAGTCAGGACAAGTCGAGACATGACGTTCCAAGTTAGAACAAGTCAGAACAAGTCGGGACAAGTCGGGACAAGTCTGGACAAGTCGGGACAAGTCGGAACAAGACGTGACAAGTCAGAACAAGTCGAGACGAGTCGGGACAAGTCGGGACAAGTCAGGACAAGTCGGGACAAGTCTGGACAAGTCGGGACAAGTCGGGACAAGTCGGTACAAGTCGGGACAAGTCTGGACAAGTCGGGACAAGTCGGAACAAGACGTGACAAGTCAGAACAAGTCGAGACGAGTCGGGACAAGTCGGGGCAAGTCAGGACAAGTCGGGACAAGTCTGGACAAGTCGGGACAAGTCGGGACAAGTCGGTACAAGTCGGGACAAGTCAGGACAAGTCGGGACAAGTCTGGACAAGTCGGGACAAGTCGGGACAAGTCGGGACAAGTCGGGACGAGTCGGGACAAGTCAGGACAAGTCGGGACAAGTCTGGACAAGTCGGGACAAGTCAGGACAAGTCGGGACAAGTCGGGACAAGTCGGGACAAGTCGGGACAAGTCGGGACAAGTCGGGACAAGTCGGGACAAGTCGGTACAAGTCGGGCCAAGTCGGAACAAGTCAGGACAAGTCGAGACATGACGTTACAAGTTAGAACAATTCAGAACAAGTCGGGACAAGTCGGGACAAGTCTGGACAAGTCGGGACAAGTCGGGACAAGACGTGACAAGTCAGAACAAGTCGAGACGAGTCGGGACAAGTCGGGACAAGTCAGGACAAGTCGGGACAAGTCTGGACAAGTCGGGACAAGTCGGTACAAGTCGTGACAAGTCAGGACAAGTCGATACAAGTCGGGACAAATCAGGACAAGTCGGGACAAGTCGGGACAAGTCGGGACAAGTCGGGACAAGTCGGGACAAGTCGGGACAAGTCGGGACAAGTTTGGTCAATTCGGGGCAAGTCGGGACAAGTCGGGACAAGTCGAAACAAGTCGAAACAAGTTTGGACAATTCGAGGCAAGTCGGGACAAGTCGGGACAAGTCGAAACATGTCGAAACAAGTCGGGACAAGTCGGTACAAGTCGGGACAAGTCGGTATAAGTTTGGACAATCCGGGACGACAAGTCGGGACAAGTCGAAACAAGTCGGGAAAAGTCGGGAAAAATCGTGACAAGTCAGGACGAGTCGGTACAAGTCAGGACAAGTCGGGACAAGACGTGACAAGTAAGAACAAGTCGGGACAAGTCGGGATAAGTCAGGACAAGTCGGGACAAGTCGGGACAAGTCGGGCAAGTCGGGACAAGTCGGGACAAGTTTGGACAATTCGGGGCAAGTCGGGACAAGTCTGGACAAGTCGAAACAAGTTTGGACAATTCGGGGCAAGTCGGGACAAGTCGGGACAAGTCGAAACAAGTCGAGACAAGTCGGGACAAGTCGAAACAAGTCGGGACAAGTCGGTACAAGTCGGGACAAGTCGGTACATGTTTGGACAATCCGGGACAAGAAGAGACAAGACGGGACAAGTCGAAACAAGACGGGACAAGTCGAAACAAGTCGGGACAAATCGGGAAAAGTTGGTACAAGTCGGTACAAGTCGGTACAAGTCGGTACAAGTCAAGACAAGTCGGGACAAGTCGGGACAAGTCGGGACAAATTTGGACAATCCAGGAAAAGTCGGGACAAGTCGGGACAAGTTGGTACAAGTCGGGACAAGTCGGGACAAGTCGGGACAAGTCGGGACAAGTCGGGACAAGTCGGTACAAGTCGGGACAAGTCACGACAAGTCGGTACAAGTCGGGACAAGTTTGGACAATTCGGGACAAGTCGGGACAAGTCGGGACAAGTCGGTACAAGTCGGGACAAGTCGGGACAAGTCGGGACAAGTCTGGACAAGTCGGGACAAGTCGATACAAGTCGGGACAAGTTTGGACAATCCGGGACCAGTCAGGACAAGTCGGTTCAAGTCGGAACAAGTATGGACAATCCGGGACATGTCGGGACTGGTCGAGACAAGTTTGGACAATCCGGGACAAGTCGGGACAAGTCGGTACAAGTCGGGACAAGTCGGTACAAATTTGGACATTCCGGGACTATTCGGGACAATTCTGGACAAGTCAAGACAATTTGGAATAAGTAGAAACAAGTCGGGACAAGTCAGGACAAGTCGGGACAAGTCTGGACGAGTCGGGACAAGTCGGGACAAGTCGGGACAAGTCGAGACAAGTCGATACAAGTCGGGAAAATTTTGGACAATCCGGGACAATTCGGGACAAGTCGGGACAAGTCGGGACAAGTCGGGACAAGTCGGGACAAGTCGGGACAAGTCGGGACAAGTCGAGACAAGTCGGGACAAGTCGATACAAGTCGGGACAAGTTTGGACAATCCGGGACCAGTCAGGACAAGTCGGTACAAGTCGGGACAAGTCGTTACAAATTTGGACACTCCGGGACAAGTCGGGACAAGTCGGGACAAGTCGGGACAAGTCGAAACAAGCCAGGACAAGCCCGGACAAGTCGGGACCAGTCAGGACAAGTCGGGACAAGTCGGAACAAGTCGTGACAAGTCAGGACAAGTCGAAACAAGTCGAAACAAGTCGGGACAATTCGGGACAAGTCGGTACAAATTTGGACATTCCGGGACAAGTCGGGACAAGTCGAAACAAGCCAGGACAAGCCCGGACAAGTCGGGACCAGTCAGGACAAGTCGGGACAAGTCGGAACAAGTCGTGACAAGTCAGGACAAGTCGAAACAAGTCGAAACATGTCGGGACAATTCGGGACAAGTCGGAACAAGTCGGGACAAGTCGAGACAAGTCGAGACAAGTCGGTACAAGTCGAGACAAGTTTGGACAATCCGGGACAAGTCGGGACAAGTTTGGACATTCCAGTACAAGTCGGTACAAGTAGGTAAAAGTCGGGACAAATCGGGACAAGTCGGGAAAAGTCGGGACAAGTCAAGACAAATTGGAATAAGTAGAAACAAGTCGGGACAAGTCAGGACAAGTCGGGACAAGTCGGGACAAGTCGGGACAAGTCGGGACAAGTCGGTACAAGTCGGGCCAAGTCGGAACAAGTCAGGACAAGTCGAAACATGACGTTACAAGTTAGAGCAAGTCAGAACAAGTCGGGACAAGTCTGGACAAGTCGGGACAAGTCGGGACAAGACGTGACAAGTCAGAACAAGTCGAGACGAGTCGAGACAAGTCGGGACAAGTCAGGACAAGTCGGGACAAGTCAGGACAAGTCGAGACATGACGTTACGAGTTAGAACAAGTCAGAACAAGTCGGGACAAGTCGGGACAAGTCTGGATAAGTCTGGACAAGTCGGGACAAGTCAGGACAAGTCTGGACAAGTCGGGACAAGTTGGGACAAGTCGGGACAAGTCGGTACAAGTCGTGACAAGTCAGGACAAGTCGGTACAAGTCGGGCCAAGTCGGAACAAGTCAGGACAAGTCGAGACATGACGTTACAAGTTAGAGCAAGTCAGAACAAGTCGGGACAAGTCGGGACAAGTCTGGACAAGTCGGGACAAGTCGGGACAAGTCGGGACAAGTCGGGACAAGTCGGGACAAGTCGGGACAAGTCGGTACAAGTCGGGCCAAGTCGGAACAAGTCAGGACAAGTCGAGACATGACGTTACGAGTTAGAACAAGTCAGAACAAGTCGGGACAAGTCGGGACAAGTCTGGATAAGTCTGGACAAGTCGGGACAAGTCAGGACAAGTCTGGACAAGTCGGGACAAGTTGGGACAAGTCGGGACAAGTCGGTACAAGTCGTGACAAGTCAGGACAAGTCGATACAAGTCGGGACAAGTCAGGACAAGTCGGGACAAGTCGAGACAAGTCGGGACAAGTCGAAACAAGTCGGGACAAGTCAGGACAAGTCGGAACAAGTCGGGACAAGTTTGGACAATCCGGCACAAGTCGGGAAAAGTCAGTTCAAGTCGGGACAAGTCGGGACAAGTCGGTACAAGTCAGGACAAGTCACGACAAGTCGATACAAGTCGGGACAAGTCAGGACAAGTCGGGACAAGTCGAGACAAGTAAGAACAAGTCGGGACAAGTCGGGATAAGTCAGGACAAGTCGGGACAAGTCGGGACATATCGGGACAAGTCAAGACAAGTCGGGACAAGTCAGGACAAGTCAGGACAATTCGGGACAAGTCGAGTTGAGTCGGGACAAGTCGAAACAAGTCAGGACAAGTCAGGACAAGTCGGTACAAGTGGGGACAAGTCGGTACAAGTCGGGACAAGTTGGAACAATCCGTGACAAGTCGGGACAAGTCGGGACAAGTCGGTACAAGTCGGGACTAGTTTGGACAATCCGGGACAAGTCGGGACAAGTTGGTAAAAGTCGGGACAAGTCAGTACAATTCGGGACAAGTTTGGACAATCCTGGACAAGTCGGGACAAGTCAGTACAAGTCGGGACAAGTCGGTACAAGTCGGGACAAGTTTGGACAATTCGGAGCAAGTCGGGACAAGTCGGGACAAGACGTGACATGTCAGAACAAGTCGGGTCAAGTTGGTTCTAGTCATGACAAGTAGGTACAAGTCGGGACAAGTCGGGACAAGTCAGGACAAGTCGGGACAAGTCGGGACAAGTCGAGACAAGTCGGGACAAGTCGGGACAAGTCGAGAAAAGCCGAGACAAATCGAGACTAGCCGGGATATTTTGAAAAAGTGAAAGCTACAAAAATTTTGAAAACAAAAAATTTGAATTTTTATTTTAGCCAAAATTTAAACAGTTTTGAGAAAATAAGCTTTACGAGTTTTTGTCAATCTAACCAAAATTATGAACCAAAACAAGTGTGACAGTCAATTTTTGTTCGAACTGAAATTGACAAGTCGGAACAAGTCGGGACAAGTATGGACAAGTCGGGGCAAGTTAGGACAAGTCGGGACAAGTCGGGAAAAGTCGGGACAGGTCGGGACAATTCGGGACAAGTCGGAACAAGTGGGGACAAGTCGGGACAAGTCGGGCCAAGTCGGAACAAGTCAGGACAAGTCGAGACATGACGTTACAAGTTATAACAAGTCAGAACAAGTCGGGACAAGTCGGGACAAGTCTGGACAAATCAGGACAAGTCGGAACAAGACGTGACAATTCGGAGCAAGTCGGGACAAGTCGGGACAAGACGTGACATGTCAGAACAAGTCGGGTCAAGTTGGTTCTAGTCAAGACAAGTCGGTACAAGTCGGGACAAGTCGGGACAAGTCAGGACAAGTCGGGACAAGTCGGGACAAGTCGAGACAAGTCGGGACAAGTCAGGACAAGTCGGGACAAGTCGGGACAAGTCGAGACAAGTCGGGACAAGTCGGGACAAGTCGGGAAAAGCCGAGACAAATCGAGACTAGCCGGGATATTTTGAAAAAGTGAAAGCTACAAAAATTTTGAAAACAAAAAATTTGAATTTTAATTTTAGCCAAAATTTAAACAGTTTTGAGAAAATAAGCTTTACGATTTTTTGTCAATCCAACCAAAATTATGAACCAAAACAAGTGTGACAGTCAATTTTTGTTCGAACTGAAATTGACAAGTCGGAACAAGTCGGGACAAGTATGGACAAGTCGGGGCAAGTTAGGACAAGTCGGGACAAGTCGGGACAAGTCGGGACAAGTCGGGAAAAGTCGGAACAAGTGGGGACAAGTCGGGACAAGTCGGGCCAAGTCGGAACAAGTCAGGACAAGTCGAGACATGACGTTACAAGTTATAACAAGTCAGAACAAGTCGGGACAAGTCGGGACAAGTCTGGACAAATCAGGACAAGTCGGAACAAGACGTGACAAGTCAGAACAAGTCGAGACGAGTCGGGACAAGTCGGGACAAGTCAGGACAAGTCGGGACAAGTCTGGACAAGTCGGGACAAGTCGGGACAAGTCGGTACAAGTCGGGACAAGTCTGGACAAGTCGGGACAAGTCGGGACAAGACGTGACAAGTCAGAAAAAGTCTAGACGAGTCGGGACAAGTCGGGACAAGTCAGGACAAGTCGGTACAAGTCTGGACAAGTCGGGACAAGTCGGGACAAGTCGGGACAAGTCGGGACAAGTCGGGACAAGTCGGTACAAGTCGGGCCAAGTCGGAACAAGTCAGGACAAGTCGAGACATGACGTTACAAGTTAGAACAAGTCAGAACAAGTCGGGACAAGTTTGGACAATCCGGGACAAGTCTGGACAAGTCTGGACAAGTCGGGACAAGTCAGGACAAGTCTGGACAAGTCGGGACAAGTTGGGACAAGTCGGGACAAGTCAGTACAAGTCGTGACAAGTCAGGACAAGTCGACACATGTCGGGACAAGTCAGGACAAGTCGGGACAAGTCGAGACAAGTCGAGACAAGTCAGAACAAGTCGAGACGAGTCGGGACAAGTCGGGACAAGTCAGGACAAGTCGGGACAAGTCAGTACAAGTCGTGACAAGTCAGGACAAGTCGATACATGTCGGGACAAGTCAGGACAAGTCGGGACAAGTCGAGACAAGTCGAGACAAGTCGGGACAAGTCGAAACTAGTCGGGACAAGTCAGGACAAGTCGGAACAAGTCGGGACAAGTTTGGACAATCCGGGACAAGTCAGGACAAGTCTGTACAAGTCGGGACCAGTCAGGACAAGTCTGGACAAGTTGGGACAAGTCGGGACAAGTCGGTACAAGTCGTGACAAGTCAGGACAAGTCGAGACATGACGTTACATGTTAGAACAAGTCAGAACAAGTCGGGACAACTCGGGACAAGTCTGGACAAGTCGGGACAAGTCGGGACAAGTCGGGACAAGTCGGGACAAGTCGGGACAAGTCGGGAAAAGTCGGTACAAGTCGGGATAAGTCGGGATAAGTCGGAACAAGTCAGGACAAGTCGAGACATGACGTTACAAGTTAGAACAAGACAGAACAAGTCGGGACAAGTCGGGACAAGTCTGGACAAGTCTGGACAAGTCGGGACAAGTCAGGACAAGTCGAGACGAGTCGAGACAAGTCGGGACAAGTCAGGACAAGTCGGGACAAGTCTGGACAAGTCGGGACAAGTCGGGACAAGTCGGGACAAGTCGGGACAAGTCGGTACAAGTCGGGATAAGTCGGGATAAGTCGGAACAAGTCAGGACAAGTCGAGACATGACGTTACAAGTTAGAACAAGTCAGAACAAGTCGGGACAAGTCGGGACAAGTCTGAACAAGTCTGGACAAGTCGGGACAAGTCAGGACAAGTCTGGACAAGTCGGGACAAGTTGGGACAAGTCGGGACAAGTCGGTACAAGTCGTGACAAGTCAGGACAAGTCGATACAAGTCGGGACAAGTCAGGACAAGTCGGGACAAGTCGAGACAAGTCGGGACAAGTCGAAACAAGTCGGGACAAGTCAGGACAAGTCGGAACAAGTCGGGAGAAGTTTGGACAATTCGGGACAAGTAAGGGTCTAGTCGGTACAAGTCGGTACAAGTCGGGACAAGTCGGTACAAGTCGGGACAAGTTTGGAAAATCTGGGACAAGTCGAGACAAGTCGGGACAAGTCTAAACAAGTCGGGACAAGTCGGTATAAGTCGGGACAAGTCGGTACATGTTTGGACAATCCGGGACAAGAAGAGACAAGACAGGACAAGTCGAAACAAGACGGGACAAGTCGAAACAAGTCGGGACAAATCGGGAAAAGTTGGTACAAGTCGGGACAAATTTGGACAATCCAGGAAAAGTCGGGACAAGTCGGGACAAGTCGGGACAAGTTGGTACAAGTCGTGACAGGTCGGTACAAGTCGGGACAAGTTGGTACAAGTCGGAACAAGTCAGGACAAGTCGGAACAAGTCGGGACAAGTCGGGACAAGTCGGGACAAGTCAGGACAAGTTAGGACAATCCTGGACAAGTCGGGACAAGTCGGTAAAAGTCGGGACAAGTCGGTACAAGTCGGGACAAGTTTGGACAATTCGGAGCAAGTCGGGACAAGTCGGTACAAGTCGGGACATGTCGGTATAAGTTTGGACAATCCGGGACGACAAGTCGGGACAAGTCGAAACAAGTCGGGAAAAGTCGGGAAAAATCGTGATAAGTCAGGACGAGTCGGTACAAGTCAGGACAAGTCGGGACAAGACGTGACAAGTAAGAACAAGTCGGGACAAGTCGGGATAAGTCATGACAAGTCGGGACAAGTCAGGACAAGTCAGGACAAGTCAGGACAAGTCGAGTTGAGTCGGGAAAAGTCGAAACAAGTCAGGACAAGTCAGGACAAGTCGGTACAAGTCGGGACAAGTTTCGACAATCCGGGACAAGTCGGAACAAGTCGGTACATGTGGGGACAAGTCGGGACAAGTCGGTACAAGTCGGGACAAGTTAAAACAATCCGGGACAAGTCGGGACAAGTCGGGACAAGTCGGGACAAGTCGGTACAAGTCGGGACTAGTTTGGACAATCCGGGACAAGTCGGGACAAGTCGGTACAAGTCGGGACGAGTCAGTGCAATTCGGGACAAGTTTGGACAATCCTGGACAAGTCGGGACAAGTCAGTACAAGTCGGGACAAGTCGGTACAAGTCGGGACAAGTTTGGACAATTCGGAGCAAGTTGGGACAAGTCGGGACAAGACGTGACATGTCAGAACAAGTCGGGTCAAGTTGGTTCTAGTCAAGACAAGTCGGTACAAGTCGGGACAAGTCGGGACAAGTCGGGACAAGTCGGGACAAGTCGAGACAAGTCGGGAAAAGCCGAGACAAATCGAGACTAGCCGGGATATTTTGAAAAAGTGAAAGCTACAAAAATTTTGAAAACAAAAAATTTGAATTTTAATTTTAGCCAAAATTTAAACAGTTTTGAGAAAATAAGCTTTACGATTTTTCGTCAATCCAACCAGATTTATGAACCAAAACAAGTGTAACAATCAATTTTTGTTCGAACTGAAATTGACAAGTCGGAACAAGTCGGGACAAGTATGGACAAGTCGGGGCAAGTTAGGACAAGTCGGGACGAGTCGGGAAAAGTCGAGACAGGTCGGGACGAGTCAGGACAAGTCGGGACAAAATGGGACAAGTCGGTAAAAGTCGGGACAGGTCAGGACAAGTCGGGACATGAAGTTACGAGTTAGAACAAGTCAGAACAAGTCGGGACAAGTCGGGACAAGTCTGGATAAGTCTGGACAAGTCGGGACAAGTCAGGACAAGTCTGTACAAGTCGGGACAAGTTGGGACAAGTCGGGACAAGTCGGTACAAGTCATGACAAGTCAGGACAAGTCGATACAAGTCGGGACAAGTCAGGACAAGTCGGGACAAGTCAAGACAAGTCGGGACAAGTCGAAACAAGTCGGGACAAGTCAGGACAAGTCGGGACAAGTCGAGACAAGTAAGAACAAGTCGGGACAAGTCGGGATAAGTCAGGACAAGTCGGGACAAGTCGGGACATATCGGGACAAGTCAAGACAAGTCGGGACAAGTCAGGACAAGTCAGGACAATTCGGGACAAGTCGAGTTGAGTCGGGACAAGTCGAAACAAGTCAGGACAAGTCAGGACAAGTCGGTACAAGTGGGAACAAGTCGGTACAAGTCGGGACAAGTTGGAACAATCCGTGACAAGTCGGGACAAGTCGGGACAAGTCGGGACAAGTCGGTACAAGTCGGGACTAGTTTGGACAATCCGGGACAAGTCGGGACAAGTCGGTACAAGTCGGGACAAGTCAGTGCAATTCGGGACAAGTTTGGACAATCCTGGACAAGTCGGGACAAGTCAGTACAAGTCGGGACAAGTCGGTACAAGTCGGGACAAGTTTGGACAATTCGGAGCAAGTCGGGACAAGTCGGGACAAGACGTGACATGTCAGAACAAGTCGGGTCAAGTTGGTTCTAGTCATGACAAGTCAGTAAAAGTCGGGACAAGTCGGGACAAGTCAGGACAAGTCGGGACAAGTCGGGACAAGTCGAGACAAGTCGGGACAAGTCGGGACAAGTCGGGAAAAGCCGAGACAAATCGAGACTAGCCGGGATATTTTGAAAAAGAGAAAGCTACAAAAATTTTGAAAACAAAAAATTTGAATTTTTATTTTAGACAAAATTTAAACAGTTTTGAGAAAATAAGCTTTACGATTTTTTGTCAATCCAACCAAAATTATGAACCAAAACAAGTGTGACAGTCAATTTTTGTTCGAACTGAAATTGACAAGTCGGAAAAAGTCGGGACAAGTATGGACAAGTCGGGGCAAGTTAGGACAAGTCGGGACAAGTCGGGACAAGTCGGGAAAAGTCGGGACAGGTCGGGACAAGTCGGGACAAGTCGGGACAAGTCAAGACAAGTCGGGACAAGTCAGGACAAGTCAGGACAATTCGGGACAAGTCGAGTTGAGTCGGGACAAGTCGAAACAAGTCAGGACAAGTCAGGACAAGTCGGTACAAGTGGGGACAAGTCGGTACAAGTCGGGACAAGTTGGAACAACTCGTGACAAGTCGGGACAAGTCGGGACAAGTCGGGACAAGTCGGGACAAGTCGGTACAAGTCGGGACTAGTTTGGACAATCCGGGACAAGTCGGGACAAGTCGGTACAAGTCGGGACAAGTCAGTGCAATTCGGGACAAGTTTGGACAATCCTGGACAAGTCGGGACAAGTCAGTACAAGTCGGGACAAGTCGGTACAAGTCGGGACAAGTTTGGACAATTCGGAGCAAGTCGGGACAAGTCGGGACAAGACGTGACATGTCAGAACAAGTCGGGTCAAGTTGGTTCTAGTCATGACAAGTCAGTACAAGTCGGGACAAGTCAGGACAAGTCGGGACAAGTCGGGACAAGTCTAGACAAGTCGGGACAAGTCGGGACAAGTCGGGAAAAGCCGAGACAAATCGAGACTAGCCGGGATATTTTGAAAAAGTGAAAGCTACAAAAATTTTGAAAACATAAAATTTGAATTTTTATTTTAGCCAAAATTTAAACAGTTTTGAGAAAATAAGCTTCACGATTTTTTGTCAATCCAACCAAAATTATGAACCAAAACAAGTGTGACAGTCAATTTTTGTTCGAACTGAAATTGACAAGTCGGAACAAGTCGGGACAAGTATGGACAAGTCGGGGCAAGTTAGGACAAGTCGGGACAAGTCGGGACAAGTCGGGAAAAGTCGGGACAGGTCGGGACAAGTCGGGACAAGTCGGGACAAATTATGACAAGTCGGTAAAAGTCGGGACAGGTCAGGACAAGTCGGGACAATTCGGGACAAGTCGGAACAAGTGGGGACAAGTCGGGACAAGTCAGGACAAGTCGAGACATGACGTAACAAGTTATAACAAGTCAGAACAAGTCGGGACAAGTCGGGACAAGTCTGGACAAATCAGGACAAGTCGGAACAAGACGTGACAAGTCAGAACAAGTCGAGACGAGTCGGGACAAGTCGGGACAAGTCAGGACAAGTCGGGACAAGTCTGTACAAGTCGGGACAAGTCGGGACAAGTCGGTACAAGTCGGGACAAGTCTGGACAAGTCGGGACAAGTCGGGACAAGACGTGACAAGTCAGAAAAAGTCTAGACGAGTCGGGACAAGTCGGGACAAGTCAGGACAAGTCGGGACAAGTCTGGACAAGTCGGAACAAGTCGGGACAAGACGTGACAAGTCAGAACAAGTCGAGACGATTCGGGGCAAGTCAAGACAAGTCAGGACAGGTCGGGACAAGTCTGGACAAGTCGGGACAAGTCAGGACAAGTCTGGACAAGTCGGGACAAGTTTGGACAAGTTGGACAAGTCGGTACAAGTCGTGACAAGTCAGGACAAGTCGATGCAAGTCAGGACAAGTCGGGACAAGTCGAGACAAGTCAAGACAAGTCGAAACAAGTCGGGACAAGTCAGGACAAGTCGGAACAAGTCGGGACAAGTCGGGACAAGTTTGGACAATCCGGGACAAGTCGGGAAAAGTCAGTACAAGTCGGGACAAGTCGGGACAGGTCGGGACAAGTCGGTACAAGTCGGAACAAGTCACGACAAGTCGGTACAAGTCGGGACAAGTTTGGACAATTCGGTTTAAGTCGGGACAAGTCGAAACAAGTTGAAACAAGTCGGGACAAGTCGGTACAAGTCGTGACAAGTCAGGACAAGTCGATACAAGTCGGGACAAGTCAGGACAAGTCGGGACAAGTCGAGACAAGTCGGGACAAGTCGAAACAAGTCGGGACAAGTCAGGACAAGTCGGGACAAGTTTGGAGAATCCGGGACAAGTCGGGAAAAGTCAGTCCAAGTCGGGACAAGTCGGGACAAGTCGGTACAAGTCGGGACAAGTCACGACAAGTCGGTACAAGTCGGGACAAGTCTGGACAAGTCGGGACAAGTCGGGACAAGACGTGACAAGTCAGAAAAAGTCTAGACGAGTCGGGACAAGTCGGGACAAGTCAGGACAAGTCGGGACAAGTCTGGACAAGTCGGGACAAGTCGGGACAAGACGTGACAAGTCAGAAAAAGTCTAGACGAGTCGGGACAAGTCGGGACAAGTCAGGACAAGTCGGGACAAGTCTGGACAAGTCGGGACAAGTCGGGACAAGTCGGGACAAGTCGGTACAAGTCGGGCCAAGTCGGAACAAGTCAGGACAAGTCGAGACATGACGTTACAAGTTAGAAGAAGTCAGAACAAGTCGGGACAAGTCAGGACAAGTATGGACAAGTCGGAGTAAGTTAGGACAAGTCGGGACAAGTCGGGAAAAGTCGGGACAGGTCGGGACAAGTCGGGACAAGTCGGGACAAAATGGGACAAGTCGGTAAAAGTCGGGACAGGTCAGGACAAGTCGGGACAATTCGGGACGAGTCGGAACAAGTGGGGACAAGTCGGGACAATTCGGGCCAAGTCGGAACAAGTCAGGACAAGTCGAGACATGACGTTACAAGTTAGAACAAGTCAGAACAAGTCGGGACAATTCGGGCCAAGTCGGAACAAGTCAGGACAAGTCGAGACATGACGTTACAAGTTAGAACAAGTCAGAACAAGTCGGGACAAGTCGGGACAAGTCTGGACAAGTCGGGACAAGTCGGTACAAGTCAGGACAAGTCTGGACAAGTCGGGACAAGTCGGGACAAGACGTGACAAGTCAGAAAAAGTCTAGACGAGTCAGGACAAGTCGGGACAAGTCGGGACAAGTCAGGACAAGTCGGGACAAGTCTGGACAAGTCGGGACAAGTCGGGACAAGTCGGGACAAGTCGGGACAAGTCGGGACAAGTCGGTACAAGTCGGAACATGTCAGAACAAGTCAGAACAAGTCGAGACATGACGTTTCAAGTTAAAACAAGTCAGAACAATTCGGGACAAGTCGGGACAAGTATGGACAAGTCGGGGCAAGTTAGGACAAGTCGGGACAAGTCGGGACAAGTCGGGAAAAGTCGGGACAGGTCGGGACAAGTCGGGACAAGTTGGGACAAAATGGGACAAGTCGGTAAAAGTCGGGACAGGTCAGGACAAGTCGGGACAATTCGGGACAAGTCGGAACAAGTGGGGACAAGTCGGGACAAGTCGGGCCAAGTCGGAACAAGTCGAGACATGACGTTACAAGTTAGAACAAGTCAGAACAAGTCGGGACAAGTCTGGACAAGCCGGGACAAGTCGGAACAAGACGTGACAAGTCAGAACAAGTCGAGACGAGTCGGGACAAGTCGGGACAAGTCAGGACAAGTCGGAACAAGTCTGGACAAGTCGGGACAAGTCGGGACAAGTCGGCACAAGTCGGGACAAGTCTGGACAAGTCGGGACAAGTCAGAACAAGTCGGGACAAGACGTGACAAGTCAGAAAAAGTCTAGACGAGTCGGGACAAGTCGGGACAAGTCGGAACAAGTCAGGACAAGTCGGGACAAGTCTGGACAAGTCGGGACAAGTCGGGACAAGTCGGGACAAATCAGGACAAGTCGGAACAAGACGTGACAAGTCAGAACAAGTAGAGACAAGTCGGGACAAGTCGGGACAAGTCAGGACAAGTCAGGACAAGTCTGGACAAGTCGGGACAAGTCGGGACAAGTTGGGACAAGTCGGGACAAGTCGGGACAAGTCGGCACAAGTCGTGACAAGTCAGGACAAGTCGATACAAGTCGGGACAAGTCAGGACAAGTCGAGACATGACGTTACAATTTAGAACAAGTCAGAACAAGTCGGGACAAGTCGGGACAAGTCTGGACAAATCAGGACAAGTCGGAACAAGACGTGACAAGTCAGAACAAGTAGAGACGAGTCGGGACAAGTCGGGACAAGTCAGGACAAGTCAGGACAAGTCTGGACAAGTCGGGACAAGTCGGGACAAGTTGGGAAAAGTCGGGACAAGTCGGCACAAGTCGTGACAAGTCAGGACAAGTCGATACAAGTCGGGACATGTTAGGACAAGTCGGGACAAGTCGAGACAAGTCGGGACAAGTCGAAACAAGTCGGGACAAGTCAGGACAAGTCGGAACAAGTCGAGACAAGTTTGGACAATCCGGGACAAGTCGGGAAAAGTCAGTACAAGTCGGGACAAGTCGGGACAAGTCGGTACAAGTCGGGACAAGTCACGACAAGTCGGTACAAGTCGGGACAAATTTGGACAATTCGGGACAAGTCGGGACAAGTCGGGACAAGTCGGGACAAGTCGGGACAAGTCGATACACGTCGGGACAAGTTTGGACAATCCGGGACCAGTCAGGACAAGTCGGTACAAGTCGGAACAAGTATGGACAATCCGGGACATGTCGGGACTGGTCGAGACAAGTTTGGACAATCCGGGACAAGTCGGGACAAGTCGGTACAAGTCGGGACAAGTCGGTACAAATTTGGACATTCCGGGACAAGTCGGTACAAGTCGGGACAAGTCACGACTAGTCGGTACAAGTCGGGACAAGTTTGGACAATTCGGGACAAGTCGGGACAAGTCGGGACAAGTCGGTACAAGTCGGGACAAGTCGGGACAAGTCGGGACAAGTCGGGACAAGTCGGGACAAGTTTGGACAATCCGGGACCAGTCAGGACAAGTCGGTACAAGTCGGAACAAGTATGGACAATCCGGGACATGTCGGGACTGGTCGAGACAAGTTTGGACAATCCGGGACAAGTCGGGACAAGTTGGTACAAGTCGGGACAAGTCGGTACAAATTTGGACATTCCGGGACTATTCGGGACAATTCTGGACAAGTCAAGACAATTTGGAATAAGTAGAAACAAGTCGGGACAAGTCAGGACAAGTCGGGACAAGTCGGGACAAGTCGGGACAAGTCTGGACGAGTCGGGACAAGTCAGAACAAGTCGGGACAAGACGTGACAAGTCAGAAAAAGTCTAGACGAGTCGGGACAAGTCGGGACAAGTCAGGACAAGTCGGGACAAGTCTGGACAAGTCGGGACAAGTCGGGACAAGTCGGGACAAATCAGGACAAGTCGGAACAAGACGTGACAACTCAGAACAAGTAGAGACGAGTCGGGACAAGTCGGGACAAGTCAGGACAAGTCAGGACAAGTCTGGACAAGTCGGGACAAGTCGGGACAAGTTGGGACAAGTCGGGACAAGTCGGCACAAGTCGTGACAAGTCAGGACAAGTCGATACAAGTCGGGACAAGTCAGGCCAAGTCGAGACATGACGTTACAAGTTAGAACAAGTCAGAACAAGTCGGGACAAGTCGGGACAAGTCTGGACAAATCAGGACAAGTCGGAACAAGACGTGACAAGTCAGAACAAGTAGAGACGAGTCGGGACAAGTCGGGACAAGTCAGGACAAGTCAGGACAAGTCTGGACAAGTCGGGACAAGTCGGGACAAGTTGGGACAAGTCGGGACAAGTCGGCACAAGTCGTGACAAGTCAGGACAAGTCGGGACAAGTCGGGACAAGTCAGGACAAGTCGGGACAAGTCGAGACAAGTCGGGACAAGTCGAAACAAGTCGAGACAAGTCTGGACAAGTCGGAACAAGTCGAGACAAGTTTGGACAATCCGGGACAAGTCGGGAAAAGTCAGTACAAGTCGGGACAAGTCGGGACAAGTCGGTACAAGTCGGGACAAGTCACGACAAGTCGGTACAAGTCGGGACAAATTTGGACAATTCGGGACAAGTCGGGACAAGTCGGGACAAGTCGGGACAAGTCGGGACAAGTCGGGACAAGTCGGGACAAGTCGGGACAAGTCGATACAAGTCGGGACAAGTTTGGACAATCCGGGACCAGTCAGGACAAGTCGGTACAAGTCGGAACAAGTATGGACAATCCGGGACATGTCGGGACTGGTCGAGACAAGTTTGGACAATCCGGGACAAGTCGGGACAAGTCGGTACAAGTCGGGACAAGTCGGTACAAATTTGGACATTCCGGGACAAGTCGGGACAAGTCGGGACAAGTCGGGACAAGTCGGTACAAGTCGGGACAAGTCACGACTAGTCGGTACAAGTCGGGACAAGTTTGGACAATTCGGGACAAGTCGGGACAAGTCGGGACAAGTCGGTACAAGTCGGGACAAGTCGGGACAAGTCGGGACAAGTCGGGACAAGTCGGGACAATCCGGGACCAGTCAGGACAAGTCGGTACAAGTCGGAACAAGTATGGACAATCCGGGACATGTCGGGACTGGTCGAGACAAGTTTGGACAATCCGGGACAAGTCGGGACAAGTTGGTACAAGTCGGGACAAGTCGGTACAAATTTGGACATTCCGGGACTATTCGGGACAATTCTGGACAAGTCAAGACAATTTGGAATAAGTAGAAACAAGTCGGGACAAGTCAGGACAAGTCGGGACAAGTCGGGACAAGTCTGGACGAGTCGGGACAAGTCGGGACAAGTCGGGACAAGTCGAGACAAGTCGATACAAGTCGGGAAAATTTTGGACAATTCGGGACAAGTCGGGACAAGTCGGGACAAGTCGGGACAAGTCATGACAAGTCGGGACAAGTCGGGACAAGTCGGGACAAGTCGATACAAGTCAGGACAAGTTTGGACAATCCGGGACCAGTCAGGACAAGTCGGTACAAGTCGGAACAAGTATGGACAATCCGGGACATGTCGGGACTGGTCGAGACAAGTTTGGACAATCCGGGACAAGTCGGGACAAGTCGGTACAAGTCGGGACAAGTCGGTACAAATTTGGACATTCCGGGACAAGTCGGGACAAGTCGGGACAAGTCGAAACAAGCCAGGACAAGCCCGGACAAGTCGGGACCAGTCAGGACAAGTCGGGACAAGTCGGAAAAAGTCGTGACAAGTCAGGACAAGTCGAAACAAGTCGAAACAAGTCGGGACAATTCGGGAAAAGTCGGAACAAGTCGGGACAAGTCGAGACAAGTCGAGACAAGTCGGTACAAGTCGAGACAAGTTTGGACAATCCGGGACAAGTCGGGACAAGTTTGGACATTCCAGTACAAGTCGGTACAAGTAGGTAAAAGTCGGGACAAATCGGGACAAGTCGGGAAAAGTCGGGACAAGTCAAGACAATTTGGAATAAGTAGAAACAAGTCGGGACAAGTCAGGACAAGTCGGGACAAGTCGGGACAAGTCGGGACAAGTCGGGACAAGTCGAGACAAGTCGATACAAGTCGGGACAAGTTTGGACAATCTGGGACAAGTCGGGACAAGTCGGTACAAGTCGGGACAAGTCGGTACGAGTCGGGACAAATCGGGACAAGTCGGGACAAGTCGATACAAGTCGGGACAAGTTTGGACAATCCGGGACCAGTCGGGACAATTCGGTACAAGTCGGGACAAGTCGGAACAAGTCGGGACAAGTCGGGACAATTCGGGACAAGTCGGGACAAGTCGGTACAAGTCGGGACAAGTTTGGACAATCCGGGACAAGTCGGTACAAGTCGGGACAATTCGGGACAAGACGGAACAAGTCGGGTCAAACTTGGACAATCCGGGACAAGTCAGAACAAGTCGGGACAAGTCGGGACAAGTGGGGACATGTCAGGACAAGTCGGGACAAGTCGAGACAAGTCGGGACAAGTCGAAACAAGTCAAGACAATTTGGAATAAGTAGAAACAAGTCGGGACAAGTCAGGACAAGTCGGGACAAGTCGGGACAAGTCGAGACAAGTCGATACAAGTCGGGACAATTTTGGACAATCCGGGACAAGTCGGGACAAGTCGGTACAAGTTTGGACAATCTGGAACAAGTCCAGACAAGTCGCGACAAGTCGGATCAAGTCAGGACAAGTCGGTACAAGTCGGGACAAGTCGGTACATGTTTGGACAATCCGGGACAAGAAGAGACAAGTCGGGACAAGACAAGTCGGAACAAGTCGGGACTTTTGGGTCGTGTCAAGGAAAAAGTATCTCAATAAACACAGAATTTGAAATAAAAAATTTTTGAAAAAAAAAAAAAACTTGGAAAATTTCATTTTCCACAAAGAAAATATTGAAGTCAGTCCATTTCTGAATATTTTGGTATCGAATCATCTCTCCAAAATTTTTCATAACGGCAAGAAATTTAATTTTTTTTTTCTGAAAAAAAAAAATTCACTTCACAAGGTCAAATCGAGTCAATGTTATGGCACTAATATTCATCTTATCGTCTTGGACTCTATTCGCAATTAGATCGGGTCGGGTCGGGTCGGGAATGAGCTTTCAGATTATTTGTCAGTCCAACATAAATTATGAACCATAACAAATGTGACAAGTCAGGACAAGTTGGGACAAGTCGGGACAAGTCGGGACAAGTCGGTACAAGTCGGGACAAGTTTGGACAATCCGGGACAAGTCGGTACAAGTCGGGACAATTCGGGACAAGTCGGAACAAGTCGGGTCAAACTTGGACAATCCGGGACAAGTCAGAACAAGTCGGGACAAGTCGGGACAAGTGGGGACAAGTCAGGACAAGTCGGGACAAGTCGAGACAAGTCGGAACAAGACGTGACCAGTCAGAACAAGTCGAGACGATTCGGGACAAGTCGGGACAAGTCAGGACAAGTCAGGACAAGTCAGGACAATTCTGGACAAGTCGGGACAAGTCGGGACAAGTCGGTACAAGTCAGGACAAGTCTGGACAAGTCGGGACAAGTCGGAACAAGACGTGACAATTCAGAACAAGTCGAGACGATTCGGGACAAGTCGGGACAAGTCAGGACAAGTCAGGACAAGTCTGGACAAGTCAAGACAAGTCGGGACAAGTCGGTACAAGTCAGGACAAGTCTGGACAAGTCGGGACAAGTCGGGACAAGACGTGACAAGTCAGAAAAAGTCTAGACGAGTCGGGACAAGTCGGGACAAGTCAGGACAAGTCGGGACAAGTCGGGACAAGTCGGGACAAGTCTGGACAAGTCGGGACAAGTCGGAACAAGACGTGACAAGTCAGAACAAGTCGAGACGATTCGGGACAAGTCGGGACAAGTCAGGACAAGTCAGGACAAGTCTGGACAAGTCGGAACAAGACGTGACAAGTCAGAACAAGTCGAGACGATTCGGGACAAGTCGGGACAAGTCAGGACAAGTCAGGACAAGTCTGGACAAGTCGGGACAAGTCGGGACAAGTCGGTACAAGTCAGGACAAGTCTGGACAAGTCGGGACAAGTCGGGACAAGACGTGACAAGTCAGAAAAAGTCTAGACGAGTCGGGACAAGTCGGGACAAGTCAGGACAAGTCGGGACAAGTCTGGACAAGTCGGGACAAGTCGGGACAAGTCGGGACAAGTCGGGACAAGTCGGGACAAGTCGGTACAAGTCGGAACAAGTCAGAACAAGTCAGAACAAGTCGAGACATGACGTTTCAAGTTAAAACAAGTCAGAACAATTCGGGACAAGTCGGGACAAGTATGGACAAGTCGGGGCAAGTTAGGACAAGTCGGGACAAGTCGGGACAAGTCGGGAAAAGTCGGGACAGGTCGGGACAAGTCGGGACAAGTCGGTACAAGTCGTGACAAGTCAGGACAAGTCGAGACATGACGTTACAAGTTAGAACAAGTCAGAACAAGTCGGGACAACTCGGGACAAGTCTGGACAAGTCGGGACAAGTCGGGACAAGTCGGGACAAGACGTGACAAGTCAGAACAAGTCGAGACGAGTCGAGACAAGTCGGGACAAGTCAGGACAAGTCGGGACAAGTCTGGACAAGTCGGGACAAGTCGGGACAAGTCGGGACAAGTCGGGACAAGTCGGGACAAGTCGGGACAAGTCGATACAAGTCGGGATAAGTCGGAACAAGTCAGGACAAGTCGAGACATGACGTTACAAGTTAGAACAAGTCAGAACAAGTCGGTACAAGTCGGGACAAGTCTGGACAAGTCTGGACAAGTCGGGACAAGTCAGGACAAGTCTGGACAAGTCGGGACAAGTTGGGACAAGTCGGGACAAGTCGGTACAAGTCGTGACAAGTCAGGACAAGTCGATACAAGTCGGGACAAGTCAGGACAAGTCGGGACAAGTCGAGACAAGTCGGGACAAGTCGAAACAAGTCGGGACAAGTCAGGACAAGTCGGAACAAGTCGGGAGAAGTTTGGACAATTCGGGACAAGTAAGGGTCTAGTCGGTACAAGTCGGTACAAGTCGGGACAAGTCGGTACAAGTCGGGACAAGTTTGGACAATCCGGGGCAAGTTGGGACAAGTCGGAACAAGTCGGGACAAGTCGGTACAAGTCGGGACAAGTTTGGACAATCTGGGACAAGTCGAGACAAGTCGGGACAAGTCGAAACAAGTCGGGACAAGTCGGTATAAGTCGGGACAAGTCGGTACATGTTTGGACAATCCGGGACAAGAAGAGACAAGACAGGACAAGTCGAAACAAGACGGGACAAGTCGAAACAAGTCGGGACAAATCGGGAAAAGTTGGTACAAGTCGGTACAAGTCGGTACAAGTCAAGACAAGTCGGGACAAGTCGGGACAAATTTGGACAATCCAGGAAAAGTCGGGACAAGTCGGGACAAGTTGGTACAAGTCGGAACAAGTCAGGACAAGTCGGAACAAGTCGGGACAAGTCGGGACAAGTCGGGACAAGTCGGGACAAGTTAGGACAATCCTGGACAAGTCGGGACAAGTCGGGACATGTCGGTATAAGTTTGGACAATTCGGGACGACAAGTCGGGACAAGTCGAAATAAGTCGGGAAATGTCGGGAAAAATCGTGATAAGTCAGGACGAGTCGGTACAAGTCAGGACAAGTCGGGACAAGACGTGACAAGTAAGAACAAGTCGGGACAAGTCGGGATAAGTCAGGACAAGTCGGGACAAGTCAGGACAAGTCAGGACAAGTCGGGACAAGTCGAGTTGAGTCGGGAAAAGTCGAAACAAGTCAGGACAAGTCAGGACAAGTCGGTACAAGTCGGGACAAGTTTCGACAATCCGGGACAAGTCGGAACAAGTCGGTACATGTGGGGACAAGTCGGGACAAGTCGGTACAAGTCGGGACAAGTTAAAACAATCCGGGACAAGTCGGGACAAGTCGGGACAAGTCGGGACAAGTCGGTACAAGTCGGGACTAGTTTGGACAATCCGGGACAAGTCGGGACAAGTCGGTACAAGTCGGGACGAGGCAGTACAATTCGGGACAAGTTTGGACAATCCTGGTCAAGTCGGGACAAGTCAGTACAAGTCGGGACAAGTCGGTACAAGTCGGGACAAGTTTGGACAATTCGGAGCAAGTTGGGACAAGTCGGGACAAGACGTGACATGTCAGAACAAGTCGGGTCAAGTTGGTTCTAGTCAAGACAAGTCGGTACAAGTCGGGACAAGTCGGGACAAGTCGGGACAAGTCGGGACAAGTCGAGACAAGTCGGGAAAAGCCGAGACAAATCGAGACTAGCCGGGATATTTTGAAAAAGTGAAAGCTACAAAAATTTTGAAAACAAAAAATTTGAATTTTAATTTTAGCCAAAATTTAAACAGTTTTGAGAAAATAAGCTTTACGATTTTTCATCAATCCAACCAGATTTATGAACCAAAACAAGTGTGACAATCAATTTTTGTTCGAACTGAAATTGACAAGTCGGAACAAGTCGGGACAAGTATGGACAAGTCGGGGCAAGTTAGGACAAGTCGGGACAAGTCGGGAAAAGTCGAGACAGGTCGGGACGAGTCAGGACAAGTCGGGACAAAATGGGACAAGTCGGTGAAAGTCGGGACAGGTCAGGACAAGTCGGGACAATTCGGGACAAGTCGGAACAAGTGGGGACAAGTCGGGACAAGTCTGGACAAGTCGGGACAAGTCGGAACAAGACGTGACAAGTCAGAACAAGTAGAGACGAGTCGGGACAAGTCGGGACAAGTCGGTACAAGTCGGGACAAGTCTGGACAAATCGGGACAAGTCGGGACAAGACGTGACAAGTCAGAAAAAGTCTAGACGAGTCGGGACAAGTCGGGACAAGTCAGGACAAGTCGGGACAAGTCTGGACAAGTCGGGACAAGTCGGGACAAGTCGGGACAAGTCGGGACAAGTCGTGACAAGTCGGGACAAGACGTGACAAGTCAGAACAAGTCAGAACAAGTCGGGACAAGTCGGGACAAGTCTGGACAAGTCGGGACAAGTCGGGACAAGACGTGACAAGTCAGAACAAGTTGAGAGGAGTCGGGACAAGTCGGGACAAGTCTGTACAAGTCGGGACAAGTCAGGACAAGTCTGGACAAGTCGGGACAAGTTGGGACAAGTCGGGACAAGTCAGCACAAGTCGTGACAAGTCAGGACAAGTTGATACAAGTCGGGACAAGTCAGGACAAGTCGGGACAAGTCGAGACAAGTCGGGACAAGTCGAAACAAGTCGGGACAAGTCAGGGCAAGTCGGAACATGTCGGGACAAGTTTGGACAATCCGGGACAAGTCGGGAAAAGTCAGTACAATTCGGGACAAGTCGGTACAATTCGGGACAAGTCACGACAAGTCGGTACAAGTCGGGACAAGTTTGGACAATTCGGGGCAAGTCGGGACAAGTCGGGACAAGTCGGTACAAGTCGGGCCAAGGCGGAACAAGTCAGGACAAGTCGAGACATGACGTTACAAGTTAGAACAAGTCAGAACAAGTCGGGACAAGTCGGGACAAGTCTGGACAAGTCGGGACAAGACGTGACAAGACAAAACAAGTCGAGACGAGTCGAGACGAGTCGGGACAAGTCAGGACAAGTCGAGACAAGTCTGGACAAGTCGGGACAAGTCGGGACAAGTCGGGACAAGTCGGGACAAGTCGGGATAAGTCGGGAACAAGACGTGACAAGTCAGAAAAAGTCTAGACGAGTCGGGACAAGTCAGCACAAGTTTGGACAAGTCTGAACAAGTCGGGACAAGTCGGGACAAGTCAGGACAAGTCGGGACAAGTCTGGACAAGTCGGGACAAGTCGGGACAAGTCGGTACAAGTCGGGCCAAGTCGAAACAAGTCAGGACAAGTCGAGACATGACGTTACAAGTTAGAACAAGTCAGAACAAGTGGGGACAAGTCGGGACAAGTCTGGACACGTCGGGACAAGTCGAAACAAGACGGGACAAGTCGAAACAAGTCGGGAATAATCGGGAAAAGTTGGTACAAGTCGGTACAAGTCGGTACAAGTCAAGACAAGTCGGGACAAGTCGGGACAAATTTGGACAATCCAGGAAAAGTCGGGACAAGTCGGGACAAGTTGGTACAAGTCGTGACAGGTCGGTACAAGCCGGAACAAGTTGGTACAAGTCGGAACAAGTCAGGACAAGTCGGGACAAGTCGGTACAAGTCGGGCCAAGTCGGAACAAGTCAGGACAAGTCGAGACATGACGTTACAAGTTAGAACAAGTCAGAACAAGTCGGGACAAGTCGGGACAAGTATGGACAAGTCGGGGCAAGTTAGGACAAGTCGGGACAAGTCGGGACAAGTCGGGAAAAGTCGGGACTGGTCGGGACAAGTCGGGACAAGTCGGGACAAGTCAGGACAAGTCTGGACAAGTCGGGACGAGTCGGGACAAGTCGGGACAAGTCGGGACAAGTCGGGCCAAGTCGGAACAAGTCAGGACAAGTCGAGAGATGACGTTACAAGTTAGAACAAGTCAGAACAAGTCGGGACAAGTCGGGACAAGTCGGGACAAGTCGGTACAAGTCGGGCCAAGTCGGAACAAGTCAGGACAAGTCGAGACATGACGTTACAAGTTAGAACAAGTCAGAACAAGTCGGGACAAGTCGGGACAAGTCTGGACAAGTCGGAACAAGTCGGGACAAGACGTGACAAGTCAGAACAAGTCAAGACGAGTCGGGGCAAGTCAAGACAAGTCAGGACAGGTCGGGACAAGTCTGGACAAGTCGGGACAAGTCAGGACAAGTCTGGACAAGTCGGGACAAGTTTGGACAAGTTGGACAAGTCGGTACAAGTCGTGACAAGTCAGGACAAGTCGATACAAGTCGGGACAAGTCAGGACAAGTCGGGACAAGTCGAGACAAGTCAAGACAAGTCGAAACAAGTCGGGACAAGTCAGGACAAGTCGGAACAAGTCGGGACAAGTTTGGACAATCCGGGACAAGTCGGGAAAAGTCAGTACAAGTCGGGACAAGTCGGGACAAGTCGGTACAAGTCGGAACAAGTCACGACAAGTCGGTACAAGTCGGGACAAATTTGGACAATTCGGTTTAAGTCGGGACAAGTCGGGACAAGTCGAAACAAGTTGAAACAAGTCGGTACAAGTCGTGACAAGTCAGGACAAGTCGATACAAGTCGGGACAAGTCGAAACAAGTCGGGACAAGTCAGGACAAGTCTGGACAAGTCGGGACAAGTTTGGACAAGTTGGACAAGTCGGTACAAGTCGTGACAAGTCAGGACAAGTCGATACAAGTCGGGACAAGTCAGGACAAGTCGGGACAAGTCGAGACAAGTCGGGACAAGTCGAAACAAGTCGGGACAAGTCAGGACAAGTCGGAACAAGTCGGGACAAGTTTGGACAATCCGGGACAAGTCGGGAAAAGTCAGTACAAGTCGGGACAAGTCGGGACAGGTCGGGACAAGTCGGTACAAGTCGGGACAAGTCACGACAAGTCGGTACAAGTCGGGACAAGTCTGGACAAGTCGGGACAAGTCGGGACAAGACGTGACAAGTCAGAAAAAGTCTAGACGAGTCGGGACAAGTCGGGACAAGTCAGGACAAGTCGGGACAAGTCTGGACAAGTCGGGACAAGTCGGGACAAGACGTGACAAGTCAGAAAAATTCTAGACGAGTCGGGACAAGTCGGGACAAGTCAGGACAAGTCGGGACAAGTCTGGACAAGTCAGGACAAGTCGGGACAAGTCGGGACAAGTCGGTACAAGTCGGGCCAAGTCGGAACAAGTCAGGACAAGTCGAGACATGACGTTAAAAGTTAGAAGAAGTCAGAACAAGTCGGGTCAAGTCGGGACAAGTATGGACAAGTCGGAGTAAGTTAGGACAAGTCGGGACAAGTCGGGAAAAGTCGGGACAGGTCGAGACAAGTCGGGACAAGTCGGGACAAAATGGGACAAGTCGGTAAAAGTCGGGACAGGTCAGGACAAGTCGGGACAATTCGGGACAAGTCGGAACAAGTGGGGACAAGTCGGGACAATTCGGGACAAGTCGGAACAAGTCAGGACAAGTCGAGACATGACGTTACAAGTTAGAACAAGACAGAACAAGTCGGGACAAGTCGGGACAAGTCTGGACAAGTCGGGACAAGTCGGAACAAGACGTGACAAGTCAGAACAAGTCGAGACGATTCGGGACAAGTCGGGACAAGTCAGGACAAGTCAGGACAAGTCTGGACAAGTCGGGACAAGTCGGGACAAGTCGGTACAAGTCAGGACAAGTCTGGACAAGTCGGGACAAGTCGGGACAAGACGTGACAAGTCAGAAAAAGTCTAGACGAGTCGGGACAAGTCGGGACAAGTCAGGACAAGTCGGGACAAGTCTGGACAAGTCGGGACAAGTCGGGACAAGTCGGGACAAGTCGGGACAAGTCGGGACAAGTCGGTACAAGTCGGAACAAGTCAGAACAAGTCAGAACAAGTCGAGACATGACGTTTCAAGTTAAAACAAGTCAGAACAATTCGGGACAAGTCAGGACAAGTATGGACAAGTCGGGGCAAGTTAGGACAAGTCGGGACAAGTCGGGACAAGTCGGGAAAAGTCGGGACAGGTCGGGACAAGTCGGGACAAGTTGGGACAAAATGGGACAAGTCGGTAAAAGTCGGGACAGGTCAGGACAAGTCGGGACAATTCGGGAAAAGTCGGAACAAGTGGGGACAAGTCGGGACAAGTCGGGCCAAGTCGGAACAAGTCGAGACATGACGTTACAAGTTAGAACAAGTCAGAACAAGTCGGGACAAGTCTGGACAAGCCGGGACAAGTCGGAACAAGACGTGACAAGTCAGAACAAGTCGAGACGAGTCGGGACAAGTCGGGACAAGTCAGGACAAGTCGGAACAAGTCTGGACAAGTCGGGACAAGTCGGGACAAGTCGGCACAAGTCGGGACAAGTCTGGACAAGTCGGGACAAGTCAGAACAAGTCGGGACAAGACGTGACAAGTCAGAAAAAGTCTAGACGAGTCGGGACAAGTCGGGACAAGTCGGGACAAGTCAGGACAAGTCGGGACAAGTCGGGACAAGTCGGGACAAGTCGGGACAAGTCGGGACAAGTCGGTACAAGTCGGGCAAAGTCGGAACAATTCAGGACAAGTCGAGACATGACGTTACAAGTTAGAACTAGTCAGAAGAAGTCGGGACAAGTCGGGACAAGTCTGGACAAGTCGGGACAAGTCGGGACAAGACGTGACAAGTCAGAACAAGTCGAGACGAGTCGGGACAAGTCGGGACAAGTCAGGACAAGTCGGGACAAGTCTGGACAAGTCGGGACAAGTCAGCACAAGTCTGGACAAGTCGGGTCAAGTTGGGACAAGTCGGGACAAGTCGGTACAAGTCGTGACAAGTCAGGACAAGTCGATACAAGTCGGGACAAGTCAGGACAAGTCGGGACAAGTCGGAACAAGTGGGGACAAGTCGGGACAAGTCGGGCCAAGTCGGAACAAGTCAGGACAAGTCGAGACATGACGTTACAAGTTAGAACAAGTCAGAACAAGTCGGGACAAGTCGGGACAAGTCTGGACAAATCAGGACAAGTCGGAACAAGACGTGACAATTCAGAACAAGTAGAGACGAGTCGGGACAAGTCGGGACAAGTCAGGACAAGTCAGGACAAGTCTGGACAAGTCGGGACAAGTCGGGACAAGTTGGGACAAGTCGGGACAAGTCGGCACAAGTCGTGACAAGTCAGGACAAGTCGATACAAGTCGGGACAAGTCAGGACAAGTCGGGACAAGTCGAGACAAGTCGGGACAAGTCGAAACAAGTCGGGACAAGTCAGGACAAGTCGGAACAAGTCGAGACAAGTTTGGACAATCCGGGACAAGTCGGGAAAAGTCAGTACAAGTCGGGACAAGTCGGGACAAGTCGGTACAAGTCGGGACAAGTCACGACAAGTCGGTACAAGTCGGGACAAATTTGGACAATTCGGGACAAGTCGGGACAAGTCGGGACAGGTCGGGACAAGTCGGGACAAGTCGGGACAAGTCGATACAAGTCGGGACAAGTTTGGACAATCCGGGACCAGTCAGGACAAGTCGGTACAAGTCGGAACAAGTATGGACAATCCGGGACATGTCGGGACTGGTCGAGACAAGTTTGGACAATCCGGGACAAGTCGGGACAAGTCGGTACAAGTCGGGACAAGTCGGTACAAATTTGGACATTCCGGGACAAGTCGGGACAAGTCGGGACAAGTCGGGACAAGTCGGTACAAGTCGGGACAAGTCACGACTAGTCGGTACAAGTCGGGACAAGTTTGGACAATTCGGGACAAGTCGGGACAAGTCGGGACAAGTCGGGACAAGTCGGGACAAGTCGGTACAAGTCGGGACAAGTCGGGACAAGTCGGGACAAGTCGGGACAAGTCGGGACAAGTTTGGAGGTTCCGGGACCAGTCAGGACAAGTCGGTACAAGTCGGAACAAGTATGGACAATCCGGGACATGTCGGTACTGGTCGAGACAAGTTTGGACAATCCGGGACAAGTCGGGAAAAGTTGGTACAAGTCGGGACAAGTCGGTACAAATTTGGACATTCCGGGACTATTCGGGACAATTCTGGACAAGTCAAGACAATTTGGAATAAGTAGAAACAAGTCGGGACAAGTCAGGACAAGTCGGGACAAGTCGGGACAAGTCTGGACGAGTCGGGACAAGTCGGGACAAGTCGGGACAAGTCGAGACAAGTCGATACAAGTCGGGAAAATTTTGGACAATCCGGGACAAGTCGGGACAAGTCGGGACAAGTCGGGACAAGTCGGGACAAGTCGGGACAAGTCGGGACAAGTCGATACAAGTCGGGACAAGTTTGGACAATCCGGGACCAGTCAGGACAAGTCGGTACAAGTCGTAACAAGTATGGACAATCCGGGACATGTCGGGACTGGTCGAGACAAGTTTGGACAATCCGGGACAAGTCGGGACAAGTCGGTACAAGTCGGGACAAGTCGGTACAAATTTGGACATTCCGGGACAAGTCGGGACAAGTCGGGACAAGTCGAAACAAGCCAGGACAAGCCCGGACAAGTCGGGACCAGTCAGGACAAGTCGGGACAAGTCGGAACAAGTCGTGACAAGTCAGGACAAGTCGAAACAAGTCGGGACAAGTCGAGACAAGTCGAGACAAGTCGGTACAAGTCGAGACAAGTTTGGACAATCCGGGACAAGTCGGGACAAGTTTGGACATTCCAGTGCAAGTCGGTACAAGTAGGTAAAAGTCGGGACAAATCGGGACAAATCGGGACAAGTCGGAAAAAGTCGGGACAAGTCAAGACAATTTGGAATAAGTAGAAACAAGTCGGGACAAGTCAGGACAAGTCGGGACAAGTCGGGACAAGTCGGGATAAGTCGAGACAAGTCGATACAAGTCGGGACAAGTTTGGACAATCTGGGACAAGTCGGGACAAGTCGGTACAAGTCGGGACAAGTCGGTACGAGTCGGGACAAATCGGGACAAGTCGATACAAGTCGGGACAAGTTTGGACAATCCGGGACCAGTCGGGACAATTCGGTACAAGTCGGGACAAGTCGGAACAAGTCGGGACAAGTCGGGACAAGTCGATACAAGTCGGGACAAGTTTGGACAATCCGGGACCTGTCGGGACAAGTCGGTACAAGTCGGAACAAGTCGGAACAAGTATGGACAATCCGGGACATGTCGAGACTGGTCGAGACAAGTTTGGACAATCCGGGACAAGTCGGGACAAGTCGGTACATGTCGGGACAAGTCGGTACAAATTTGGACATTCCGGGACAAGTCGGGAAAAGTCGGGACAAGTCGGGACAAGTCGGGACAAGTCGAAACAAGCCAGGACAAGCCCGGACAAGTCGGGACCTGTCAGGACAAGTCGGGACAAAACGGAACAAGTCGTGACAAGTCAGGACAAGTCGGAACAAGTCGGGACAAGTCGAGACAAGTCGAGACAAGTCGGTACAAGTCGAGACAAGTTTGGACAATCCGGGACAAGTCGGTAAAAGTCGGGACAAATCGGGACAAGTCGGGAAAAGTCGGGACAAGTCAAGACAATTTGGAATAAGTAGAAACAAGTCGGGACAAGTCAGGACAAGTCGGGACAAGTCGGGACAAGTCGGGACAAGTCGGGACAAGTCGGGACAAGTCGGGACAAAACGGAACAAGTCGTGACAAGTCAGGACAAGTCAGGGCAAGTCGAAACAAGTCGAAACAAGTCGGGACAATTCGGGACAAGTCGAAACAAGTCGGGACAAGTCGAGACAAGTCGAGACAAGTCGGTACAAGTCGAGACAAGTTTGGACATTCCAGAACAAGTCGGTACAAGTCGGTAAAAGTCGGGACAAATCGGGACAAGTCGGGAAAAGTCGGGACAAGTCAAGACAATTTGGAATAAGTAGAAACAAGTCGGGACAAGTCAGAACAAGTCGGGACAAGTCGGGACAAGTCGGGACAAGTCGGGACAAGTCGGGACAAGTCGGGACAAATCGAGACAAGTCGATACAAGTCGGGACAAGTTTGGACAATCTGGGACAAGTCGGGACAAGTCGGTACAAGTCGGGACAAGTCGGTACAAGTCGGGACAAGTCGGGACAAGTCGGGACAAGTCGCGACAAGTCGAGACAAGTCGGTACAAGTCGAGACAAGTTTGGACATTCCAGAACAAGTCGGTACAAGTCGGTAAAAGTCGGGACAAATCGGGACAAGTCGGGAAAAGTCGGAACAAGTCAAGACAATTTGGAATAAGTAGAAACAAGTCGGGACAAGTCAGGACAAGTCGGGACAAGTCGGGACAAGTCGGGACAAGTCGGGACAAGTCGGGACAAGTCGGGACAAATCGAGACAAGTCGATACAAGTCGGGACAAGTTTGGACAATCCGGGACCAGACGGGACAAGTCGGGACAAGTCGGGACAAGTCGGGACAAGTCGGGACAAGTCGGTACAAGTCGGAACAAGTCAGAACAAGTCAGAACAAGTCGAGACATGACGTTTCAAGTTAAAACAAGTCAGAACAATTCGGGACAAGTCGGGACAAGTATGGACAAGTCGGGGCAAGTTAGGACAAGTCGGGACAAGTCGGGACAAGTCGGGAAAAGTCGGGACAGGTCGGGACAAGTCGGGACAAGTTGGGACAAAATGGGACAAGTCGGTAAAAGTCGGGACAGGTCAGGACAAGTCGGGACAATTCGGGACAAGTCGGAACAAGTGGGGACAAGTCGGGACAAGTCGGGCCAAGTCGGAACAAGTCGAGACATGACGTTACAAGTTAGAACAAGTCAGAACAAGTCGGGACAAGTCTGGACAAGCCGGGACAAGTCGGAACAAGACGTGACAAGTCAGAACATGTCGAGACGAGTCGGGACAAGTCGGGACAAGTCAGGACAAGTCGGAACAAGTCTGGACAAGTCGGGACAAGTCGGGACAAGTCGGCACAAGTCGGGACAAGTCTGGACAAGTCGGGACAAGTCAGAATAAGTCGGGACAAGACGTGACAAGTCAGAAAAAGTCTAGACGAGTCGGGACAAGTCGGGACAAGTCGGGACAAGTCTGGACAAGTCGGGACAAGTCGGGACAAGTCGGGACAAGTCGGGACGAGTCGGGACAAGTCGGGACAAGTCGGTACAAGTCGGGCAAAGTCGGAACAATTCAGGACAAGTCGAGACATGACGTTACAAGTTAGAACTAGTCAGAAGAAGTCGGGACAAGTCGGGACAAGTCAGGACAAGTCGGGACAAGTCTGAACAAGTCGGGACAAGTCAGCACAAGTCTGGACAAGTCGGTTCAAGTTGGGACAAGTCGGGACAAGTCGGTACAAGTCGTGACAAGTCAGGACAAGTCGATACAAGTCGGGACAAGTCAGGACAAGTCGGGACAAGTCGGAACAAGTGGGGACAAGTCGGGACAAGTCGAGACATGACGTTACAAGTTAGAACTAGTCAGAAGAAGTCGGGACAAGTCGGGACAAGTCAGGACAAGTCGGGACAAGTCTGAACAAGTCGGGACAAGTCAGCACAAGTCTGGACAAGTCGGTTCAAGTTGGGACAAGTCGGGACAAGTCGGTACAAGTCGTGACAAGTCAGGACAAGTCGGTACAAGTCGTGACAAGTCAGGACAAGTCGATACAAGTCGGAACAAGTCAGGACAAGTCGAGACATGACGTTACAAGTTAGAACAAGTCAGAACAAGTCGGGACAAGTCGGGACAAGTCTGGACAAATCAGGACAAGTCGGAACAAGACGTGACAAGTCAGAACAAGTAGAGACGAGTCGGGACAAGTCGGGACAAGTCAGGACAAGTCAGGACAAGTCTGGACAAGTCGGGACAAGTCGGGACAAGTTGGGACAAGTCGGCACAAGTCGTGACAAGTCAGGACAAGTCGATACAAGTCGGGACAAGTCAGGACAAGTCGGGACAAGTCGAGACAAGTCGGGACAAGTCGAAACAAGTCGGGACAAGTCAGGACAAGTCGGAACAAGTCGAGACAAGTTTGGACAATCCGGGAAAAGTCAGTACAAGTCGGAACAAGTCGGGACAAGTCGGTACAAGTCGGGACAAGTCACGACAAGTCGGTACAAGTCGGGACAAATTTGGACAATTCGGGACAAGTCGGGACAAGTCGGGACAAGTCGGGACAAGTCGGGACAAGTCGGGACAAGTCGGGACAAGTCGGGACAAGTCGATACAAGTCGGGACAAGTTTGGACAATCCGGGACCAGTCAGGACAAGTCGGTACAAGTCGGAACAAGTATGGACAATCCGGGACATGTCGGGACTGGTCGAGACAAGTTTGGACAATCCGGGACAAGTCGGGACAAGTCGGTACAAGTCGGGACAAGTCGGTACAAATTTGGACATTCCGGGACAAGTCGGGACAAGTCGGGACAAGTCGGGACAAGTCGGGACAAGTCGGTACAAGTCGGGACAAGTCACGACTAGTCGGTACAAGTCGGGACAAGTTTGGACAATTCGGGACAAGTCGGGACAAGTCGGGACAAGTCGGGACAAGTCGGGACAAGTCGGTACAAGTCGGGACAAGTCGGGACAAGTCGGGACAAGTCGGGACAAGTCGGGACAAGTTTGGACAATCCGGGACCAGTCAGGACAAGTCGGTACAAGTCGGAACAAGTATGGACAATCCGGGACATGTCGGGACTGGTCGAGACAAGTTTGGACAATCCGGGACAAGTCGGGACAAGTTGGTACAAGTCGGGACAAGTCGGTACAAATTTGGACATTCCGGGACTATTCGGGACAATTCTGGACAAGTCAAGACAATTTGGAATAAGTAGAAACAAGTCGGGACAAGTCAGGACAAGTCGGGACAAGTCGGGACAAGTCTGGACGAGTCGGGACAAGTCGGGACAAGTCGGGACAAGTCGAGACAAGTCGATACAAGTCGGGAAAATTTTGGACAATCCGGGACAAGTCGGGACAAGTCGGGACAAGTCGGGACAAGTCGGGACAAGTCGGGACAAGTCGGGACAAGTCGATACAAGTCGGGACAAGTTTGGACAATCCGGGACCAGTCAGGACAAGTCGGTACAAGTCGGAACAAGTATGGACAATCCGGGACATGTCGGGACTGGTCGAGACAAGTTTGGACAATCCGGGACAAGTCGGGACAAGTCGGTACAAGTCGGGACAAGTCGGTACAAATTTGGACATTCCGGGACAAGTCGGGACAAGTCGGGACAAGTCGAAACAAGCCAGGACAAGCCCGGACAAGTCGGGACCAGTCAGGACAAGTCGGGACAAGTCGGAACAAGTCGTGACAAGTCAGGACAAGTCGAAACTAGTCGAAACAAGTCGGGACAATTCGGGACAAGTCGGAACAAGTCGGGACAAGTCGAGACAAGTCGAGACAAGTCGGTACAAGTCGAGACAAGTTTGGACAATCCGGGACAAGTCGGGACAAGTTTGGACATTCCAGTGCAAGTCGGTACAAGTAGGTAAAAGTCGGGACAAATCGGGACAAATCGGGACAAGTCGGGAAAAGTCGGGACAAGTCAAGACAATTTGGAATAAGTAGAAACAAGTCGGGACAAGTCAGGACAAGTCGGGACAAGTCGGGACAAGTCGGGACAAGTCGGGACAAGTCGAGACAAGTCGATACAAGTCGGGACAAGTTTGGACAATCTGGGACAAGTCGGGACAAGTCGGTACAAGTCGGGACAAGTCGGTACGAGTCGGGACAAATCGGGACAAGTCGATACAAGTCGGGACAAGTTTGGACAATCCGGGACCAGTCGGGACAATTCGGTACAAGTCGGGACAAGTCGGAACAAGTCGGGACAAGTCGGGACCATTCGGGACAAGTCGGGACAAGTCGGTACAAGGCGGGACAAGTTTGGACAATCCGGGACAAGTCGGTACAAGTCGGGACAATTCGGGACAATTCGGAACAAGTCGGGTCAAACTTGGACAATCCGGGACAAGTCAGAACAAGTCGGGACAAGTCGGGACAAGTGGGGACAAGTCAGGACAAGTCGGGACAAGTCGAGACAAGTCGGGACAAGTCGAAACAAGTCAAGACAATTTGGAATAAGTTGAAACAAGTCGGGACAAGTCAGGACAAGTCGGGACAAGTCGGGACAAGTCGAGACAAGTCGATGCAAGTCGGGACAATTTTGGACAATCTGGGACAAGTCGGGACAAGTCGGTACAAGTTTGGACAATCTGGAACAAGTCCAGACAAGTCGCGACAAGTCGGATCAAGTCAGGACAAGTCGGTACAAGTCGGGACAAGTCGGTACATGTTTGGACAATCCGGGACAAGAAGAGACAAGTCGGGACAAGACAAGTCGGAACAAGTCGGGACTTTTGGGTCGTGTCAAGGAAAAAGTATCTCAATAAACACAGAATTTGAAATAAAAAATTTTTGAAAAAAAAAAAAAACTTGGAAAATTTCATTTTCCACAAAGAAAATATTGAAGTCAGTCCATTTCTGAATATTTTGGTATCGAATCATCTCTCCAAAATTTTTCATAACGGCAAGAAATTTAATTTTTTTTTTCTGAAAAAAAAAATTCACTTCACAAGGTCAAATCGAGTCAATGTTATGGCACTAATATTCATCTTATCGTCTTGGACTCTATTCGCAATTAGATCGGGTCTGGTCGGGTCGGGAATGAGCTTTCAGATTATTTGTCAGTCCAACATAAATTATGAACCATAACAAATGTGACAAGTCAGGACAAGTTGGGACAAGTCGGGACAAGTCGGGACAATTCGGGACAAGTCGGGACAAGTCGGTACAAGTCGGGACAAGTTTGGACAATCCGGGACAAGTCGGTACAAGTCGGGACAATTCGGGACAAGTCGGAACAAGTCGGGTCAAACTTGGACAATCCGGGACAAGTCAGAACAAGTCGGGACAAGTCGGGACAAGTGGGGACAAGTCAGGACAAGTCGGGACAAGTCGAGACAAGTCGGGACAAGTCGAAACAAGTCAAGACAATTTGGAATAAGTAGAAACAAGTCGGGACAAGTCAGGACAAGTCGGGACAAGTCGGGACAAGTCGGGACAAGTCGATACAAGTCGGAACAAGTTTGGACAATCCGGGACGTGTCGGGACAAGTCGGTACAAGTCGGAACAAGTCTGAACAAGTATGGACAATCCGGGACATGTCGGGACTGGTCGAGACAAGTTTGGACAATCCGGGACAAGTCGGGACAAGTCGATACAAGTCGGGACAAGTTTGGACAATCCGGGACCAGTCGGGACAATTCGGTACAAGTCGGGACAAGTCGGAACAAGTCGGGACAAGTCGGGACAAGTCGGGACAAGTCGGTACAAGACGAGACAAGTCGGGACAAGTCAGGACAGTTATGGACAATCCGGGACATGTCGGGACAAATCGAGACAAGTTTGGACAATCCGGGACAAGTCGGGACAAGACGGTACAAGTCGGGACAAGTCGGGACAAGTTTGGACATTCCGGGACAAGTCCGGACAAGTGGAAACAAGCCGGGACAATCCCGGACAAGTCGGGACCAGTCAGGACAAGTCGGAACAAGTCAGAACAAGTCGTGACAAGTCAGGACAAGACAGGACAAGTCGAAACAAGTCGGGACAAGTCGGAACAAGTCGGGACAAGTCGAGACAAGTCGGTAAAAGTCGAGACAAGTTTGGACAATCCGGTACAAGTCGGTACAAGTCGGTAAAAGTCGGGACAAGTCGGGAAAAGACGGGACAAGTCGCGACAAGTGGGGACAAGTCGGGACAAGTCGGGACAAGTCGGGACAAGTCGGGACAAGTCGGAACAAGTCAGGACAAGTCGGGACATGACGTGACAAGTCAGGACAAGTCAGGACAAGTCGGGACAACTCTGGACAAGTCGGGACAAGTCGGGACAACTCTGGACAAGACGGGACAAGTCGGGACAAGTCAGGACAAGTCAGGACAAGTCAGGACAAGTTTGGATATTTCGGGACAAGCCGGGACAAGACGGAATTTCCACTTGGACTTCTTCACCCAGACTTTCTTTTTGGAATTTTATTTGGACTTCTTTGAAGTAGTTTGTGAAAAAAAATCAAAATTACAAAAAAAAACAAAAGATTTTAATATTTGTTTCGAATATTTCAGCAAAAATTCAATATTCAAAAAATTTCAAAAAATATTTTTATTTCAGATTTTTTTTAATTTTATCAAAATTGTGAACTGAAACAACTTTCAAAATCCAATTTCCATACAGGAAGAAACAAAAAAGTAATTCAATAAACACAGAATTTGAAATAAAAAGTTTTTGAAAAAAAAAAATCTTGGAAAATTTCTTTTTCCACAAAGAAAATATTGAAGTCAGTCCATTTCTGAATATTTTGGTATCAAATCATCTCTCCAAAATTTTTCATTACGGCAAGAAATTTAATTTTTTTTTTCTGAAAAAAAAAATTCACTTCACAAGGTCAAATCGAGTCAATGTTATGGCACTAATATTCATCTTATCGTCTTGGACTCTATTCGCAATTAGGTCGGGTCGGGTCGGGTCGGGAATGAGCTTTCAGATTTTTTGTCAATCCAACATAAATTATGAACCATAACAAATGTGACAAGTCAGGACAAGTTGGGACAAGTCGGGACAAGTGGGGACAAGTCAAGACAAGTCGGGACAAGTCGGGACAATTCGGGACTAGTCGGGACAAGTCGGGACAAGTCGGGACAAGTCGGTACAAGTCGGGACAAGTTTGGACAATCCGGGACAAGTCGGGACAAGTCGGTACAAGTCGGGTCAATTCGGGACAAGTAGGAACAAGTCGGGACATAGTTGGACAATCCGGGACAAGTCAGAACAAGTCGGGACATGTCGGGACAAGTGGGGACAAGTCGGGACAAGTCGGGACATGTTTGGACAATCCGGGACAAGAAGAGACAAGACGGGACAAGTCGAAACAAGACGGGACAAGTCGAAACAAGTCGGGACAAATCGGGAAAAGTTGGTACAAGTCGGTACAAGTCGGAACAAGTCGGTACATGTCAAGACAAGTCGGGACAAGTCGGGACAAATTTGGACAATCCAGGAAAAGTCGGGACAAGTCGGGACAAGTCGGGACAAGTTGGTACATGTCGGGACAAGTCGGGACAAGTCGGTATAAGTTTGGACAATCCGGGACGACAAGTCGGGACAAGTCGAAACAAGTCGGGAAAAGTCGGGAAAAATCGTGACAAGTCAGGACGAGTCGGTACAAGTCAGGACAAGTCGGGACAAAATGGGACAAGTCGGTAAAAGTCGGGACAGGTCAGGACAAGTCGGGACATGAAGTTACGAGTTAGAACAAGTCAGAACAAGTCGGGACAAGTCGGGACAAGTCTGGATAAGTCTGGACAAGTCGGGACAAGTCAGGACAAGTCTGTACAAGTCGGGACAAGTTGGGACAAGTCGGGACAAGTCGGTACAAGTCATGACAAGTCAGGACAAGTCGATACAAGTCGGGACAAGTCAGGACAAGTCGGGACAAGTCAAGACAAGTCGGGACAAGTCGAAACAAGTCGGGACAAGTCAGGACAAGTCGGGACAAGTCGAGACAAGTAAGAACAAGTCGGGACAAGTCGGGATAAGTCAGGACAAGTCGGGACAAGTCGGGACATATCGGGACAAGTCAAGACAAGTCGGGACAAGTCAGGACAAGTCAGGACAATTCGGGACAAGTCGAGTTGAGTCGGGACAAGTCGAAACAAGTCAGGACAAGTCAGGACAAGTCGGTACAAGTGGGAACAAGTCGGTACAAGTCGGGACAAGTTGGAACAATCCGTGACAAGTCGGGACAAGTCGGGACAAGTCGGGACAAGTCGGTACAAGTCGGGACTAGTTTGGACAATCCGGGACAAGTCGGGACAAGTCGGTACAAGTCGGGACAAGTCAGTGCAATTCGGGACAAGTTTGGACAATCCTGGACAAGTCGGGACAAGTCAGTACAAGTCGGGACAAGTCGGTACAAGTCGGGACAAGTTTGGACAATTCGGAGCAAGTCGGGACAAGTCGGGACAAGACGTGACATGTCAGAACAAGTCGGGTCAAGTTGGTTCTAGTCATGACAAGTCAGTAAAAGTCGGGACAAGTCGGGACAAGTCAGGACAAGTCGGGACAAGTCGGGACAAGTCGAGACAAGTCGGGACAAGTCGGGACAAGTCGGGAAAAGCCGAGACAAATCGAGACTAGCCGGGATATTTTGAAAAAGAGAAAGCTACAAAAATTTTGAAAACAAAAAATTTGAATTTTTATTTTAGACAAAATTTAAACAGTTTTGAGAAAATAAGCTTTACGATTTTTTGTCAATCCAACCAAAATTATGAACCAAAACAAGTGTGACAGTCAATTTTTGTTCGAACTGAAATTGACAAGTCGGAAAAAGTCGGGACAAGTATGGACAAGTCGGGGCAAGTTAGGACAAGTCGGGACAAGTCGGGACAAGTCGGGAAAAGTCGGGACAGGTCGGGACAAGTCGGGACAAGTCGGGACAAGTCAAGACAAGTCGGGACAAGTCAGGACAAGTCAGGACAATTCGGGACAAGTCGAGTTGAGTCGGGACAAGTCGAAACAAGTCAGGACAAGTCAGGACAAGTCGGTACAAGTGGGGACAAGTCGGTACAAGTCGGGACAAGTTGGAACAACTCGTGACAAGTCGGGACAAGTCGGGACAAGTCGGGACAAGTCGGGACAAGTCGGTACAAGTCGGGACTAGTTTGGACAATCCGGGACAAGTCGGGACAAGTCGGTACAAGTCGGGACAAGTCAGTGCAATTCGGGACAAGTTTGGACAATCCTGGACAAGTCGGGACAAGTCAGTACAAGTCGGGACAAGTCGGTACAAGTCGGGACAAGTTTGGACAATTCGGAGCAAGTCGGGACAAGTCGGGACAAGACGTGACATGTCAGAACAAGTCGGGTCAAGTTGGTTCTAGTCATGACAAGTCAGTACAAGTCGGGACAAGTCAGGACAAGTCGGGACAAGTCGGGACAAGACGTGACATGTCAGAACAAGTCGGGTCAAGTTGGTTCTAGTCAAGACAAGTCGGTACAAGTCGGGACAAGTCGGGACAAGTCAGGACAAGTCGGGACAAGTCGGGACAAGTCGAGACAAGTCGGGACAAGTCAGGACAAGTCGGGACAAGTCGGGACAAGTCGAGACAAGTCGGGACAAGTCGGGACAAGTCGGGAAAAGCCGAGACAAATCGAGACTAGCCGGGATATTTTGAAAAAGTGAAAGCTACAAAAATTTTGAAAACAAAAAATTTGAATTTTAATTTTAGCCAAAATTTAAACAGTTTTGAGAAAATAAGCTTTACGATTTTTTGTCAATCCAACCAAAATTATGAACCAAAACAAGTGTGACAGTCAATTTTTGTTCGAACTGAAATTGACAAGTCGGAACAAGTCGGGACAAGTATGGACAAGTCGGGGCAAGTTAGGACAAGTCGGGACAAGTCGGGACAAGTCGGGACAAGTCGGGAAAAGTCGGAACAAGTGGGGACAAGTCGGGACAAGTCGGGCCAAGTCGGAACAAGTCAGGACAAGTCGAGACATGACGTTACAAGTTATAACAAGTCAGAACAAGTCGGGACAAGTCGGGACAAGTCTGGACAAATCAGGACAAGTCGGAACAAGACGTGACAAGTCAGAACAAGTCGAGACGAGTCGGGACAAGTCGGGACAAGTCAGGACAAGTCGGGACAAGTCTGGACAAGTCGGGACAAGTCGGGACAAGTCGGTACAAGTCGGGACAAGTCTGGACAAGTCGGGACAAGTCGGGACAAGACGTGACAAGTCAGAAAAAGTCTAGACGAGTCGGGACAAGTCGGGACAAGTCAGGACAAGTCGGGACAAGTCTGGACAAGTCGGGACAAGTCGGGACAAGTCGGGACAAGTCGGGACAAGTCGGGACAAGTCGGTACAAGTCGGGCCAAGTCGGAACAAGTCAGGACAAGTCGAGACATGACGTTACAAGTTAGAACAAGTCAGAACAAGTCGGGACAAGTTTGGACAATCCGGGACAAGTCTGGACAAGTCTGGACAAGTCGGGACAAGTCAGGACAAGTCTGGACAAGTCGGGACAAGTTGGGACAAGTCGGGACAAGTCAGTACAAGTCGTGACAAGTCAGGACAAGTCGACACATGTCGGGACAAGTCAGGACAAGTCGGGACAAGTCGAGACAAGTCGAGACAAGTCAGAACAAGTCGAGACGAGTCGGGACAAGTCGGGACAAGTCAGGACAAGTCGGGACAAGTCAGTACAAGTCGTGACAAGTCAGGACAAGTCGATACATGTCGGGACAAGTCAGGACAAGTCGGGACAAGTCGAGACAAGTCGAGACAAGTCGGGACAAGTCGAAACTAGTCGGGACAAGTCAGGACAAGTCGGAACAAGTCGGGACAAGTTTGGACAATCCGGGACAAGTCAGGACAAGTCTGTACAAGTCGGGACCAGTCAGGACAAGTCTGGACAAGTTGGGACAAGTCGGGACAAGTCGGTACAAGTCGTGACAAGTCAGGACAAGTCGAGACATGACGTTACATGTTAGAACAAGTCAGAACAAGTCGGGACAACTCGGGACAAGTCTGGACAAGTCGGGACAAGTCGGGACAAGTCGGGACAAGTCGGGACAAGTCGGGACAAGTCGGGAAAAGTCGGTACAAGTCGGGATAAGTCGGGATAAGTCGGAACAAGTCAGGACAAGTCGAGACATGACGTTACAAGTTAGAACAAGACAGAACAAGTCGGGACAAGTCGGGACAAGTCTGGACAAGTCTGGACAAGTCGGGACAAGTCAGGACAAGTCGAGACGAGTCGAGACAAGTCGGGACAAGTCAGGACAAGTCGGGACAAGTCTGGACAAGTCGGGACAAGTCGGGACAAGTCGGGACAAGTCGGTACAAGTCGGGATAAGTCGGGATAAGTCGGAACAAGTCAGGACAAGTCGAGACATGACGTTACAAGTTAGAACAAGTCAGAACAAGTCGGGACAAGTCGGGACAAGTCTGAACAAGTCTGGACAAGTCGGGACAAGTCAGGACAAGTCTGGACAAGTCGGGACAAGTTGGGACAAGTCGGGACAAGTCGGTACAAGTCGTGACAAGTCAGGACAAGTCGATACAAGTCGGGACAAGTCAGGACAAGTCGGGACAAGTCGAGACAAGTCGGGACAAGTCGAAACAAGTCGGGACAAGTCAGGACAAGTCGGAACAAGTCGGGAGAAGTTTGGACAATTCGGGACAAGTAAGGGTCTAGTCGGTACAAGTCGGTACAAGTCGGGACAAGTCGGTACAAGTCGGGACAAGTTTGGAAAATCTGGGACAAGTCGAGACAAGTCGGGACAAGTCTAAACAAGTCGGGACAAGTCGGTATAAGTCGGGACAAGTCGGTACATGTTTGGACAATCCGGGACAAGAAGAGACAAGACAGGACAAGTCGAAACAAGACGGGACAAGTCGAAACAAGTCGGGACAAATCGGGAAAAGTTGGTACAAGTCGGGACAAATTTGGACAATCCAGGAAAAGTCGGGACAAGTCGGGACAAGTCGGGACAAGTTGGTACAAGTCGTGACAGGTCGGTACAAGTCGGGACAAGTTGGTACAAGTCGGAACAAGTCAGGACAAGTCGGAACAAGTCGGGACAAGTCGGGACAAGTCGGGACAAGTCAGGACAAGTTAGGACAATCCTGGACAAGTCGGGACAAGTCGGTAAAAGTCGGGACAAGTCGGTACAAGTCGGGACAAGTTTGGACAATTCGGAGCAAGTCGGGACAAGTCGGTACAAGTCGGGACATGTCGGTATAAGTTTGGACAATCCGGGACGACAAGTCGGGACAAGTCGAAACAAGTCGGGAAAAGTCGGGAAAAATCGTGATAAGTCAGGACGAGTCGGTACAAGTCAGGACAAGTCGGGACAAGACGTGACAAGTAAGAACAAGTCGGGACAAGTCGGGATAAGTCATGACAAGTCGGGACAAGTCAGGACAAGTCAGGACAAGTCAGGACAAGTCGAGTTGAGTCGGGAAAAGTCGAAACAAGTCAGGACAAGTCAGGACAAGTCGGTACAAGTCGGGACAAGTTTCGACAATCCGGGACAAGTCGGAACAAGTCGGTACATGTGGGGACAAGTCGGGACAAGTCGGTACAAGTCGGGACAAGTTAAAACAATCCGGGACAAGTCGGGACAAGTCGGGACAAGTCGGGACAAGTCGGGACTAGTTTGGACAATCCGGGACAAGTCGGGACAAGTCGGTACAAGTCGGGACGAGTCAGTGCAATTCGGGACAAGTTTGGACAATCCTGGACAAGTCGGGACAAGTCAGTACAAGTCGGGACAAGTCGGTACAAGTCGGGACAAGTTTGGACAATTCGGAGCAAGTTGGGACAAGTCGGGACAAGACGTGACATGTCAGAACAAGTCGGGTCAAGTTGGTTCTAGTCAAGACAAGTCGGTACAAGTCGGGACAAGTCGGGACAAGTCGGGACAAGTCGGGACAAGTCGAGACAAGTCGGGAAAAGCCGAGACAAATCGAGACTAGCCGGGATATTTTGAAAAAGTGAAAGCTACAAAAATTTTGAAAACAAAAAATTTGAATTTTAATTTTAGCCAAAATTTAAACAGTTTTGAGAAAATAAGCTTTACGATTTTTCGTCAATCCAACCAGATTTATGAACCAAAACAAGTGTAACAATCAATTTTTGTTCGAACTGAAATTGACAAGTCGGAACAAGTCGGGACAAGTATGGACAAGTCGGGGCAAGTTAGGACAAGTCGGGACGAGTCGGGAAAAGTCGAGACAGGTCGGGACGAGTCAGGACAAGTCGGGACAAAATGGGACAAGTCGGTAAAAGTCGGGACAGGTCAGGACAAGTCGGGACATGAAGTTACGAGTTAGAACAAGTCAGAACAAGTCGGGACAAGTCGGGACAAGTCTGGATAAGTCTGGACAAGTCGGGACAAGTCAGGACAAGTCTGTACAAGTCGGGACAAGTTGGGACAAGTCGGGACAAGTCGGTACAAGTCATGACAAGTCAGGACAAGTCGATACAAGTCGGGACAAGTCAGGACAAGTCGGGACAAGTCAAGACAAGTCGGGACAAGTCGAAACAAGTCGGGACAAGTCAGGACAAGTCGGGACAAGTCGAGACAAGTAAGAACAAGTCGGGACAAGTCGGGATAAGTCAGGACAAGTCGGGACAAGTCGGGACATATCGGGACAAGTCAAGACAAGTCGGGACAAGTCAGGACAAGTCAGGACAATTCGGGACAAGTCGAGTTGAGTCGGGACAAGTCGAAACAAGTCAGGACAAGTCAGGACAAGTCGGTACAAGTGGGAACAAGTCGGTACAAGTCGGGACAAGTTGGAACAATCCGTGACAAGTCGGGACAAGTCGGGACAAGTCGGGACAAGTCGGTACAAGTCGGGACTAGTTTGGACAATCCGGGACAAGTCGGGACAAGTCGGTACAAGTCGGGACAAGTCAGTGCAATTCGGGACAAGTTTGGACAATCCTGGACAAGTCGGGACAAGTCAGTACAAGTCGGGACAAGTCGGTACAAGTCGGGACAAGTTTGGACAATTCGGAGCAAGTCGGGACAAGTCGGGACAAGACGTGACATGTCAGAACAAGTCGGGTCAAGTTGGTTCTAGTCATGACAAGTCAGTAAAAGTCGGGACAAGTCGGGACAAGTCAGGACAAGTCGGGACAAGTCGGGACAAGTCGAGACAAGTCGGGACAAGTCGGGACAAGTCGGGAAAAGCCGAGACAAATCGAGACTAGCCGGGATATTTTGAAAAAGAGAAAGCTACAAAAATTTTGAAAACAAAAAATTTGAATTTTTATTTTAGACAAAATTTAAACAGTTTTGAGAAAATAAGCTTTACGATTTTTTGTCAATCCAACCAAAATTATGAACCAAAACAAGTGTGACAGTCAATTTTTGTTCGAACTGAAATTGACAAGTCGGAAAAAGTCGGGACAAGTATGGACAAGTCGGGGCAAGTTAGGACAAGTCGGGACAAGTCGGGACAAGTCGGGAAAAGTCGGGACAGGTCGGGACAAGTCGGGACAAGTCGGGACAAGTCAAGACAAGTCGGGACAAGTCAGGACAAGTCAGGACAATTCGGGACAAGTCGAGTTGAGTCGGGACAAGTCGAAACAAGTCAGGACAAGTCAGGACAAGTCGGTACAAGTGGGGACAAGTCGGTACAAGTCGGGACAAGTTGGAACAACTCGTGACAAGTCGGGACAAGTCGGGACAAGTCGGGACAAGTCGGGACAAGTCGGTACAAGTCGGGACTAGTTTGGACAATCCGGGACAAGTCGGGACAAGTCGGTACAAGTCGGGACAAGTCAGTGCAATTCGGGACAAGTTTGGACAATCCTGGACAAGTCGGGACAAGTCAGTACAAGTCGGGACAAGTCGGTACAAGTCGGGACAAGTTTGGACAATTCGGAGCAAGTCGGGACAAGTCGGGACAAGACGTGACATGTCAGAACAAGTCGGGTCAAGTTGGTTCTAGTCATGACAAGTCAGTACAAGTCGGGACAAGTCAGGACAAGTCGGGACAAGTCGGGACAAGTCTAGACAAGTCGGGACAAGTCGGGACAAGTCGGGAAAAGCCGAGACAAATCGAGACTAGCCGGGATATTTTGAAAAAGTGAAAGCTACAAAAATTTTGAAAACATAAAATTTGAATTTTTATTTTAGCCAAAATTTAAACAGTTTTGAGAAAATAAGCTTCACGATTTTTTGTCAATCCAACCAAAATTATGAACCAAAACAAGTGTGACAGTCAATTTTTGTTCGAACTGAAATTGACAAGTCGGAACAAGTCGGGACAAGTATGGACAAGTCGGGGCAAGTTAGGACAAGTCGGGACAAGTCGGGACAAGTCGGGAAAAGTCGGGACAGGTCGGGACAAGTCGGGACAAGTCGGGACAAATTATGACAAGTCGGTAAAAGTCGGGACAGGTCAGGACAAGTCGGGACAATTCGGGACAAGTCGGAACAAGTGGGGACAAGTCGGGACAAGTCAGGACAAGTCGAGACATGACGTAACAAGTTATAACAAGTCAGAACAAGTCGGGACAAGTCGGGACAAGTCTGGACAAATCAGGACAAGTCGGAACAAGACGTGACAAGTCAGAACAAGTCGAGACGAGTCGGGACAAGTCGGGACAAGTCAGGACAAGTCGGGACAAGTCTGTACAAGTCGGGACAAGTCGGGACAAGTCGGTACAAGTCGGGACAAGTCTGGACAAGTCGGGACAAGTCGGGACAAGACGTGACAAGTCAGAAAAAGTCTAGACGAGTCGGGACAAGTCGGGACAAGTCAGGACAAGTCGGGACAAGTCTGGACAAGTCGGAACAAGTCGGGACAAGACGTGACAAGTCAGAACAAGTCGAGACGATTCGGGGCAAGTCAAGACAAGTCAGGACAGGTCGGGACAAGTCTGGACAAGTCGGGACAAGTCAGGACAAGTCTGGACAAGTCGGGACAAGTTTGGACAAGTTGGACAAGTCGGTACAAGTCGTGACAAGTCAGGACAAGTCGATGCAAGTCAGGACAAGTCGGGACAAGTCGAGACAAGTCAAGACAAGTCGAAACAAGTCGGGACAAGTCAGGACAAGTCGGAACAAGTCGGGACAAGTCGGGACAAGTTTGGACAATCCGGGACAAGTCGGGAAAAGTCAGTACAAGTCGGGACAAGTCGGGACAGGTCGGGACAAGTCGGTACAAGTCGGAACAAGTCACGACAAGTCGGTACAAGTCGGGACAAGTTTGGACAATTCGGTTTAAGTCGGGACAAGTCGAAACAAGTTGAAACAAGTCGGGACAAGTCGGTACAAGTCGTGACAAGTCAGGACAAGTCGATACAAGTCGGGACAAGTCAGGACAAGTCGGGACAAGTCGAGACAAGTCGGGACAAGTCGAAACAAGTCGGGACAAGTCAGGACAAGTCGGGACAAGTTTGGAGAATCCGGGACAAGTCGGGAAAAGTCAGTCCAAGTCGGGACAAGTCGGGACAAGTCGGTACAAGTCGGGACAAGTCACGACAAGTCGGTACAAGTCGGGACAAGTCTGGACAAGTCGGGACAAGTCGGGACAAGACGTGACAAGTCAGAAAAAGTCTAGACGAGTCGGGACAAGTCGGGACAAGTCAGGACAAGTCGGGACAAGTCTGGACAAGTCGGGACAAGTCGGGACAAGACGTGACAAGTCAGAAAAAGTCTAGACGAGTCGGGACAAGTCGGGACAAGTCAGGACAAGTCGGGACAAGTCTGGACAAGTCGGGACAAGTCGGGACAAGTCGGGACAAGTCGGTACAAGTCGGGCCAAGTCGGAACAAGTCAGGACAAGTCGAGACATGACGTTACAAGTTAGAAGAAGTCAGAACAAGTCGGGACAAGTCAGGACAAGTATGGACAAGTCGGAGTAAGTTAGGACAAGTCGGGACAAGTCGGGAAAAGTCGGGACAGGTCGGGACAAGTCGGGACAAGTCGGGACAAAATGGGACAAGTCGGTAAAAGTCGGGACAGGTCAGGACAAGTCGGGACAATTCGGGACGAGTCGGAACAAGTGGGGACAAGTCGGGACAATTCGGGCCAAGTCGGAACAAGTCAGGACAAGTCGAGACATGACGTTACAAGTTAGAACAAGTCAGAACAAGTCGGGACAATTCGGGCCAAGTCGGAACAAGTCAGGACAAGTCGAGACATGACGTTACAAGTTAGAACAAGTCAGAACAAGTCGGGACAAGTCGGGACAAGTCTGGACAAGTCGGGACAAGTCGGTACAAGTCAGGACAAGTCTGGACAAGTCGGGACAAGTCGGGACAAGACGTGACAAGTCAGAAAAAGTCTAGACGAGTCAGGACAAGTCGGGACAAGTCGGGACAAGTCAGGACAAGTCGGGACAAGTCTGGACAAGTCGGGACAAGTCGGGACAAGTCGGGACAAGTCGGGACAAGTCGGGACAAGTCGGTACAAGTCGGAACATGTCAGAACAAGTCAGAACAAGTCGAGACATGACGTTTCAAGTTAAAACAAGTCAGAACAATTCGGGACAAGTCGGGACAAGTATGGACAAGTCGGGGCAAGTTAGGACAAGTCGGGACAAGTCGGGACAAGTCGGGAAAAGTCGGGACAGGTCGGGACAAGTCGGGACAAGTTGGGACAAAATGGGACAAGTCGGTAAAAGTCGGGACAGGTCAGGACAAGTCGGGACAATTCGGGACAAGTCGGAACAAGTGGGGACAAGTCGGGACAAGTCGGGCCAAGTCGGAACAAGTCGAGACATGACGTTACAAGTTAGAACAAGTCAGAACAAGTCGGGACAAGTCTGGACAAGCCGGGACAAGTCGGAACAAGACGTGACAAGTCAGAACAAGTCGAGACGAGTCGGGACAAGTCGGGACAAGTCAGGACAAGTCGGAACAAGTCTGGACAAGTCGGGACAAGTCGGGACAAGTCGGCACAAGTCGGGACAAGTCTGGACAAGTCGGGACAAGTCAGAACAAGTCGGGACAAGACGTGACAAGTCAGAAAAAGTCTAGACGAGTCGGGACAAGTCGGGACAAGTCGGAACAAGTCAGGACAAGTCGGGACAAGTCTGGACAAGTCGGGACAAGTCGGGACAAGTCGGGACAAATCAGGACAAGTCGGAACAAGACGTGACAAGTCAGAACAAGTAGAGACAAGTCGGGACAAGTCGGGACAAGTCAGGACAAGTCAGGACAAGTCTGGACAAGTCGGGACAAGTCGGGACAAGTTGGGACAAGTCGGGACAAGTCGGGACAAGTCGGCACAAGTCGTGACAAGTCAGGACAAGTCGATACAAGTCGGGACAAGTCAGGACAAGTCGAGACATGACGTTACAATTTAGAACAAGTCAGAACAAGTCGGGACAAGTCGGGACAAGTCTGGACAAATCAGGACAAGTCGGAACAAGACGTGACAAGTCAGAACAAGTAGAGACGAGTCGGGACAAGTCGGGACAAGTCAGGACAAGTCAGGACAAGTCTGGACAAGTCGGGACAAGTCGGGACAAGTTGGGAAAAGTCGGGACAAGTCGGCACAAGTCGTGACAAGTCAGGACAAGTCGATACAAGTCGGGACATGTTAGGACAAGTCGGGACAAGTCGAGACAAGTCGGGACAAGTCGAAACAAGTCGGGACAAGTCAGGACAAGTCGGAACAAGTCGAGACAAGTTTGGACAATCCGGGACAAGTCGGGAAAAGTCAGTACAAGTCGGGACAAGTCGGGACAAGTCGGTACAAGTCGGGACAAGTCACGACAAGTCGGTACAAGTCGGGACAAATTTGGACAATTCGGGACAAGTCGGGACAAGTCGGGACAAGTCGGGACAAGTCGGGACAAGTCGATACACGTCGGGACAAGTTTGGACAATCCGGGACCAGTCAGGACAAGTCGGTACAAGTCGGAACAAGTATGGACAATCCGGGACATGTCGGGACTGGTCGAGACAAGTTTGGACAATCCGGGACAAGTCGGGACAAGTCGGTACAAGTCGGGACAAGTCGGTACAAATTTGGACATTCCGGGACAAGTCGGTACAAGTCGGGACAAGTCACGACTAGTCGGTACAAGTCGGGACAAGTTTGGACAATTCGGGACAAGTCGGGACAAGTCGGGACAAGTCGGTACAAGTCGGGACAAGTCGGGACAAGTCGGGACAAGTCGGGACAAGTCGGGACAAGTTTGGACAATCCGGGACCAGTCAGGACAAGTCGGTACAAGTCGGAACAAGTATGGACAATCCGGGACATGTCGGGACTGGTCGAGACAAGTTTGGACAATCCGGGACAAGTCGGGACAAGTTGGTACAAGTCGGGACAAGTCGGTACAAATTTGGACATTCCGGGACTATTCGGGACAATTCTGGACAAGTCAAGACAATTTGGAATAAGTAGAAACAAGTCGGGACAAGTCAGGACAAGTCGGGACAAGTCGGGACAAGTCGGGACAAGTCTGGACGAGTCGGGACAAGTCAGAACAAGTCGGGACAAGACGTGACAAGTCAGAAAAAGTCTAGACGAGTCGGGACAAGTCGGGACAAGTCAGGACAAGTCGGGACAAGTCTGGACAAGTCGGGACAAGTCGGGACAAGTCGGGACAAATCAGGACAAGTCGGAACAAGACGTGACAACTCAGAACAAGTAGAGACGAGTCGGGACAAGTCGGGACAAGTCAGGACAAGTCAGGACAAGTCTGGACAAGTCGGGACAAGTCGGGACAAGTTGGGACAAGTCGGGACAAGTCGGCACAAGTCGTGACAAGTCAGGACAAGTCGATACAAGTCGGGACAAGTCAGGCCAAGTCGAGACATGACGTTACAAGTTAGAACAAGTCAGAACAAGTCGGGACAAGTCGGGACAAGTCTGGACAAATCAGGACAAGTCGGAACAAGACGTGACAAGTCAGAACAAGTAGAGACGAGTCGGGACAAGTCGGGACAAGTCAGGACAAGTCAGGACAAGTCTGGACAAGTCGGGACAAGTCGGGACAAGTTGGGACAAGTCGGGACAAGTCGGCACAAGTCGTGACAAGTCAGGACAAGTCGGGACAAGTCGGGACAAGTCAGGACAAGTCGGGACAAGTCGAGACAAGTCGGGACAAGTCGAAACAAGTCGAGACAAGTCTGGACAAGTCGGAACAAGTCGAGACAAGTTTGGACAATCCGGGACAAGTCGGGAAAAGTCAGTACAAGTCGGGACAAGTCGGGACAAGTCGGTACAAGTCGGGACAAGTCACGACAAGTCGGTACAAGTCGGGACAAATTTGGACAATTCGGGACAAGTCGGGACAAGTCGGGACAAGTCGGGACAAGTCGGGACAAGTCGGGACAAGTCGGGACAAGTCGGGACAAGTCGATACAAGTCGGGACAAGTTTGGACAATCCGGGACCAGTCAGGACAAGTCGGTACAAGTCGGAACAAGTATGGACAATCCGGGACATGTCGGGACTGGTCGAGACAAGTTTGGACAATCCGGGACAAGTCGGGACAAGTCGGTACAAGTCGGGACAAGTCGGTACAAATTTGGACATTCCGGGACAAGTCGGGACAAGTCGGGACAAGTCGGGACAAGTCGGTACAAGTCGGGACAAGTCACGACTAGTCGGTACAAGTCGGGACAAGTTTGGACAATTCGGGACAAGTCGGGACAAGTCGGGACAAGTCGGTACAAGTCGGGACAAGTCGGGACAAGTCGGGACAAGTCGGGACAAGTCGGGACAAGTTTGGACAATCCGGGACCAGTCAGGACAAGTCGGTACAAGTCGGAACAAGTATGGACAATCCGGGACATGTCGGGACTGGTCGAGACAAGTTTGGACAATCCGGGACAAGTCGGGACAAGTTGGTACAAGTCGGGACAAGTCGGTACAAATTTGGACATTCCGGGACTATTCGGGACAATTCTGGACAAGTCAAGACAATTTGGAATAAGTAGAAACAAGTCGGGACAAGTCAGGACAAGTCGGGACAAGTCGGGACAAGTCTGGACGAGTCGGGACAAGTCGGGACAAGTCGGGACAAGTCGAGACAAGTCGATACAAGTCGGGAAAATTTTGGACAATTCGGGACAAGTCGGGACAAGTCGGGACAAGTCGGGACAAGTCATGACAAGTCGGGACAAGTCGGGACAAGTCGGGACAAGTCGATACAAGTCAGGACAAGTTTGGACAATCCGGGACCAGTCAGGACAAGTCGGTACAAGTCGGAACAAGTATGGACAATCCGGGACATGTCGGGACTGGTCGAGACAAGTTTGGACAATCCGGGACAAGTCGGGACAAGTCGGTACAAGTCGGGACAAGTCGGTACAAATTTGGACATTCCGGGACAAGTCGGGACAAGTCGGGACAAGTCGAAACAAGCCAGGACAAGCCCGGACAAGTCGGGACCAGTCAGGACAAGTCGGGACAAGTCGGAAAAAGTCGTGACAAGTCAGGACAAGTCGAAACAAGTCGAAACAAGTCGGGACAATTCGGGAAAAGTCGGAACAAGTCGGGACAAGTCGAGACAAGTCGAGACAAGTCGGTACAAGTCGAGACAAGTTTGGACAATCCGGGACAAGTCGGGACAAGTTTGGACATTCCAGTACAAGTCGGTACAAGTAGGTAAAAGTCGGGACAAATCGGGACAAGTCGGGAAAAGTCGGGACAAGTCAAGACAATTTGGAATAAGTAGAAACAAGTCGGGACAAGTCAGGACAAGTCGGGACAAGTCGGGACAAGTCGGGACAAGTCGGGACAAGTCGAGACAAGTCGATACAAGTCGGGACAAGTTTGGACAATCTGGGACAAGTCGGGACAAGTCGGTACAAGTCGGGACAAGTCGGTACGAGTCGGGACAAATCGGGACAAGTCGGGACAAGTCGATACAAGTCGGGACAAGTTTGGACAATCCGGGACCAGTCGGGACAATTCGGTACAAGTCGGGACAAGTCGGAACAAGTCGGGACAAGTCGGGACAATTCGGGACAAGTCGGGACAAGTCGGTACAAGTCGGGACAAGTTTGGACAATCCGGGACAAGTCGGTACAAGTCGGGACAATTCGGGACAAGACGGAACAAGTCGGGTCAAACTTGGACAATCCGGGACAAGTCAGAACAAGTCGGGACAAGTCGGGACAAGTGGGGACATGTCAGGACAAGTCGGGACAAGTCGAGACAAGTCGGGACAAGTCGAAACAAGTCAAGACAATTTGGAATAAGTAGAAACAAGTCGGGACAAGTCAGGACAAGTCGGGACAAGTCGGGACAAGTCGAGACAAGTCGATACAAGTCGGGACAATTTTGGACAATCCGGGACAAGTCGGGACAAGTCGGTACAAGTTTGGACAATCTGGAACAAGTCCAGACAAGTCGCGACAAGTCGGATCAAGTCAGGACAAGTCGGTACAAGTCGGGACAAGTCGGTACATGTTTGGACAATCCGGGACAAGAAGAGACAAGTCGGGACAAGACAAGTCGGAACAAGTCGGGACTTTTGGGTCGTGTCAAGGAAAAAGTATCTCAATAAACACAGAATTTGAAATAAAAAATTTTTGAAAAAAAAAAAAAACTTGGAAAATTTCATTTTCCACAAAGAAAATATTGAAGTCAGTCCATTTCTGAATATTTTGGTATCGAATCATCTCTCCAAAATTTTTCATAACGGCAAGAAATTTAATTTTTTTTTTCTGAAAAAAAAAAATTCACTTCACAAGGTCAAATCGAGTCAATGTTATGGCACTAATATTCATCTTATCGTCTTGGACTCTATTCGCAATTAGATCGGGTCGGGTCGGGTCGGGAATGAGCTTTCAGATTATTTGTCAGTCCAACATAAATTATGAACCATAACAAATGTGACAAGTCAGGACAAGTTGGGACAAGTCGGGACAAGTCGGGACAAGTCGGTACAAGTCGGGACAAGTTTGGACAATCCGGGACAAGTCGGTACAAGTCGGGACAATTCGGGACAAGTCGGAACAAGTCGGGTCAAACTTGGACAATCCGGGACAAGTCAGAACAAGTCGGGACAAGTCGGGACAAGTGGGGACAAGTCAGGACAAGTCGGGACAAGTCGAGACAAGTCGGAACAAGACGTGACCAGTCAGAACAAGTCGAGACGATTCGGGACAAGTCGGGACAAGTCAGGACAAGTCAGGACAAGTCAGGACAATTCTGGACAAGTCGGGACAAGTCGGGACAAGTCGGTACAAGTCAGGACAAGTCTGGACAAGTCGGGACAAGTCGGAACAAGACGTGACAATTCAGAACAAGTCGAGACGATTCGGGACAAGTCGGGACAAGTCAGGACAAGTCAGGACAAGTCTGGACAAGTCAAGACAAGTCGGGACAAGTCGGTACAAGTCAGGACAAGTCTGGACAAGTCGGGACAAGTCGGGACAAGACGTGACAAGTCAGAAAAAGTCTAGACGAGTCGGGACAAGTCGGGACAAGTCAGGACAAGTCGGGACAAGTCGGGACAAGTCGGGACAAGTCTGGACAAGTCGGGACAAGTCGGAACAAGACGTGACAAGTCAGAACAAGTCGAGACGATTCGGGACAAGTCGGGACAAGTCAGGACAAGTCAGGACAAGTCTGGACAAGTCGGAACAAGACGTGACAAGTCAGAACAAGTCGAGACGATTCGGGACAAGTCGGGACAAGTCAGGACAAGTCAGGACAAGTCTGGACAAGTCGGGACAAGTCGGGACAAGTCGGTACAAGTCAGGACAAGTCTGGACAAGTCGGGACAAGTCGGGACAAGACGTGACAAGTCAGAAAAAGTCTAGACGAGTCGGGACAAGTCGGGACAAGTCAGGACAAGTCGGGACAAGTCTGGACAAGTCGGGACAAGTCGGGACAAGTCGGGACAAGTCGGGACAAGTCGGGACAAGTCGGTACAAGTCGGAACAAGTCAGAACAAGTCAGAACAAGTCGAGACATGACGTTTCAAGTTAAAACAAGTCAGAACAATTCGGGACAAGTCGGGACAAGTATGGACAAGTCGGGGCAAGTTAGGACAAGTCGGGACAAGTCGGGACAAGTCGGGAAAAGTCGGGACAGGTCGGGACAAGTCGGGACAAGTCGGTACAAGTCGTGACAAGTCAGGACAAGTCGAGACATGACGTTACAAGTTAGAACAAGTCAGAACAAGTCGGGACAACTCGGGACAAGTCTGGACAAGTCGGGACAAGTCGGGACAAGTCGGGACAAGACGTGACAAGTCAGAACAAGTCGAGACGAGTCGAGACAAGTCGGGACAAGTCAGGACAAGTCGGGACAAGTCTGGACAAGTCGGGACAAGTCGGGACAAGTCGGGACAAGTCGGGACAAGTCGGGACAAGTCGGGACAAGTCGATACAAGTCGGGATAAGTCGGAACAAGTCAGGACAAGTCGAGACATGACGTTACAAGTTAGAACAAGTCAGAACAAGTCGGTACAAGTCGGGACAAGTCTGGACAAGTCTGGACAAGTCGGGACAAGTCAGGACAAGTCTGGACAAGTCGGGACAAGTTGGGACAAGTCGGGACAAGTCGGTACAAGTCGTGACAAGTCAGGACAAGTCGATACAAGTCGGGACAAGTCAGGACAAGTCGGGACAAGTCGAGACAAGTCGGGACAAGTCGAAACAAGTCGGGACAAGTCAGGACAAGTCGGAACAAGTCGGGAGAAGTTTGGACAATTCGGGACAAGTAAGGGTCTAGTCGGTACAAGTCGGTACAAGTCGGGACAAGTCGGTACAAGTCGGGACAAGTTTGGACAATCCGGGGCAAGTTGGGACAAGTCGGAACAAGTCGGGACAAGTCGGTACAAGTCGGGACAAGTTTGGACAATCTGGGACAAGTCGAGACAAGTCGGGACAAGTCGAAACAAGTCGGGACAAGTCGGTATAAGTCGGGACAAGTCGGTACATGTTTGGACAATCCGGGACAAGAAGAGACAAGACAGGACAAGTCGAAACAAGACGGGACAAGTCGAAACAAGTCGGGACAAATCGGGAAAAGTTGGTACAAGTCGGTACAAGTCGGTACAAGTCAAGACAAGTCGGGACAAGTCGGGACAAATTTGGACAATCCAGGAAAAGTCGGGACAAGTCGGGACAAGTTGGTACAAGTCGGAACAAGTCAGGACAAGTCGGAACAAGTCGGGACAAGTCGGGACAAGTCGGGACAAGTCGGGACAAGTTAGGACAATCCTGGACAAGTCGGGACAAGTCGGGACATGTCGGTATAAGTTTGGACAATTCGGGACGACAAGTCGGGACAAGTCGAAATAAGTCGGGAAATGTCGGGAAAAATCGTGATAAGTCAGGACGAGTCGGTACAAGTCAGGACAAGTCGGGACAAGACGTGACAAGTAAGAACAAGTCGGGACAAGTCGGGATAAGTCAGGACAAGTCGGGACAAGTCAGGACAAGTCAGGACAAGTCGGGACAAGTCGAGTTGAGTCGGGAAAAGTCGAAACAAGTCAGGACAAGTCAGGACAAGTCGGTACAAGTCGGGACAAGTTTCGACAATCCGGGACAAGTCGGAACAAGTCGGTACATGTGGGGACAAGTCGGGACAAGTCGGTACAAGTCGGGACAAGTTAAAACAATCCGGGACAAGTCGGGACAAGTCGGGACAAGTCGGGACAAGTCGGTACAAGTCGGGACTAGTTTGGACAATCCGGGACAAGTCGGGACAAGTCGGTACAAGTCGGGACGAGGCAGTACAATTCGGGACAAGTTTGGACAATCCTGGACAAGTCGGGACAAGTCAGTACAAGTCGGGACAAGTCGGTACAAGTCGGGACAAGTTTGGACAATTCGGAGCAAGTTGGGACAAGTCGGGACAAGACGTGACATGTCAGAACAAGTCGGGTCAAGTTGGTTCTAGTCAAGACAAGTCGGTACAAGTCGGGACAAGTCGGGACAAGTCGGGACAAGTCGGGACAAGTCGAGACAAGTCGGGAAAAGCCGAGACAAATCGAGACTAGCCGGGATATTTTGAAAAAGTGAAAGCTACAAAAATTTTGAAAACAAAAAATTTGAATTTTAATTTTAGCCAAAATTTAAACAGTTTTGAGAAAATAAGCTTTACGATTTTTCATCAATCCAACCAGATTTATGAACCAAAACAAGTGTGACAATCAATTTTTGTTCGAACTGAAATTGACAAGTCGGAACAAGTCGGGACAAGTATGGACAAGTCGGGGCAAGTTAGGACAAGTCGGGACAAGTCGGGAAAAGTCGAGACAGGTCGGGACGAGTCAGGACAAGTCGGGACAAAATGGGACAAGTCGGTGAAAGTCGGGACAGGTCAGGACAAGTCGGGACAATTCGGGACAAGTCGGAACAAGTGGGGACAAGTCGGGACAAGTCTGGACAAGTCGGGACAAGTCGGAACAAGACGTGACAAGTCAGAACAAGTAGAGACGAGTCGGGACAAGTCGGGACAAGTCGGTACAAGTCGGGACAAGTCTGGACAAATCGGGACAAGTCGGGACAAGACGTGACAAGTCAGAAAAAGTCTAGACGAGTCGGGACAAGTCGGGACAAGTCAGGACAAGTCGGGACAAGTCTGGACAAGTCGGGACAAGTCGGGACAAGTCGGGACAAGTCGGGACAAGTCGTGACAAGTCGGGACAAGACGTGACAAGTCAGAACAAGTCAGAACAAGTCGGGACAAGTCGGGACAAGTCTGGACAAGTCGGGACAAGTCGGGACAAGACGTGACAAGTCAGAACAAGTTGAGAGGAGTCGGGACAAGTCGGGACAAGTCTGTACAAGTCGGGACAAGTCAGGACAAGTCTGGACAAGTCGGGACAAGTTGGGACAAGTCGGGACAAGTCAGCACAAGTCGTGACAAGTCAGGACAAGTTGATACAAGTCGGGACAAGTCAGGACAAGTCGGGACAAGTCGAGACAAGTCGGGACAAGTCGAAACAAGTCGGGACAAGTCAGGGCAAGTCGGAACATGTCGGGACAAGTTTGGACAATCCGGGACAAGTCGGGAAAAGTCAGTACAATTCGGGACAAGTCGGTACAATTCGGGACAAGTCACGACAAGTCGGTACAAGTCGGGACAAGTTTGGACAATTCGGGGCAAGTCGGGACAAGTCGGGACAAGTCGGTACAAGTCGGGCCAAGGCGGAACAAGTCAGGACAAGTCGAGACATGACGTTACAAGTTAGAACAAGTCAGAACAAGTCGGGACAAGTCGGGACAAGTCTGGACAAGTCGGGACAAGACGTGACAAGACAAAACAAGTCGAGACGAGTCGAGACGAGTCGGGACAAGTCAGGACAAGTCGAGACAAGTCTGGACAAGTCGGGACAAGTCGGGACAAGTCGGGACAAGTCGGGACAAGTCGGGATAAGTCGGGAACAAGACGTGACAAGTCAGAAAAAGTCTAGACGAGTCGGGACAAGTCAGCACAAGTTTGGACAAGTCTGAACAAGTCGGGACAAGTCGGGACAAGTCAGGACAAGTCGGGACAAGTCTGGACAAGTCGGGACAAGTCGGGACAAGTCGGTACAAGTCGGGCCAAGTCGAAACAAGTCAGGACAAGTCGAGACATGACGTTACAAGTTAGAACAAGTCAGAACAAGTGGGGACAAGTCGGGACAAGTCTGGACACGTCGGGACAAGTCGAAACAAGACGGGACAAGTCGAAACAAGTCGGGAATAATCGGGAAAAGTTGGTACAAGTCGGTACAAGTCGGTACAAGTCAAGACAAGTCGGGACAAGTCGGGACAAATTTGGACAATCCAGGAAAAGTCGGGACAAGTCGGGACAAGTTGGTACAAGTCGTGACAGGTCGGTACAAGCCGGAACAAGTTGGTACAAGTCGGAACAAGTCAGGACAAGTCGGGACAAGTCGGTACAAGTCGGGCCAAGTCGGAACAAGTCAGGACAAGTCGAGACATGACGTTACAAGTTAGAACAAGTCAGAACAAGTCGGGACAAGTCGGGACAAGTATGGACAAGTCGGGGCAAGTTAGGACAAGTCGGGACAAGTCGGGACAAGTCGGGAAAAGTCGGGACTGGTCGGGACAAGTCGGGACAAGTCGGGACAAGTCAGGACAAGTCTGGACAAGTCGGGACGAGTCGGGACAAGTCGGGACAAGTCGGGACAAGTCGGGCCAAGTCGGAACAAGTCAGGACAAGTCGAGAGATGACGTTACAAGTTAGAACAAGTCAGAACAAGTCGGGACAAGTCGGGACAAGTCGGGACAAGTCGGTACAAGTCGGGCCAAGTCGGAACAAGTCAGGACAAGTCGAGACATGACGTTACAAGTTAGAACAAGTCAGAACAAGTCGGGACAAGTCGGGACAAGTCTGGACAAGTCGGAACAAGTCGGGACAAGACGTGACAAGTCAGAACAAGTCAAGACGAGTCGGGGCAAGTCAAGACAAGTCAGGACAGGTCGGGACAAGTCTGGACAAGTCGGGACAAGTCAGGACAAGTCTGGACAAGTCGGGACAAGTTTGGACAAGTTGGACAAGTCGGTACAAGTCGTGACAAGTCAGGACAAGTCGATACAAGTCGGGACAAGTCAGGACAAGTCGGGACAAGTCGAGACAAGTCAAGACAAGTCGAAACAAGTCGGGACAAGTCAGGACAAGTCGGAACAAGTCGGGACAAGTTTGGACAATCCGGGACAAGTCGGGAAAAGTCAGTACAAGTCGGGACAAGTCGGGACAAGTCGGTACAAGTCGGAACAAGTCACGACAAGTCGGTACAAGTCGGGACAAATTTGGACAATTCGGTTTAAGTCGGGACAAGTCGGGACAAGTCGAAACAAGTTGAAACAAGTCGGTACAAGTCGTGACAAGTCAGGACAAGTCGATACAAGTCGGGACAAGTCGAAACAAGTCGGGACAAGTCAGGACAAGTCTGGACAAGTCGGGACAAGTTTGGACAAGTTGGACAAGTCGGTACAAGTCGTGACAAGTCAGGACAAGTCGATACAAGTCGGGACAAGTCAGGACAAGTCGGGACAAGTCGAGACAAGTCGGGACAAGTCGAAACAAGTCGGGACAAGTCAGGACAAGTCGGAACAAGTCGGGACAAGTTTGGACAATCCGGGACAAGTCGGGAAAAGTCAGTACAAGTCGGGACAAGTCGGGACAGGTCGGGACAAGTCGGTACAAGTCGGGACAAGTCACGACAAGTCGGTACAAGTCGGGACAAGTCTGGACAAGTCGGGACAAGTCGGGACAAGACGTGACAAGTCAGAAAAAGTCTAGACGAGTCGGGACAAGTCGGGACAAGTCAGGACAAGTCGGGACAAGTCTGGACAAGTCGGGACAAGTCGGGACAAGACGTGACAAGTCAGAAAAATTCTAGACGAGTCGGGACAAGTCGGGACAAGTCAGGACAAGTCGGGACAAGTCTGGACAAGTCAGGACAAGTCGGGACAAGTCGGGACAAGTCGGTACAAGTCGGGCCAAGTCGGAACAAGTCAGGACAAGTCGAGACATGACGTTAAAAGTTAGAAGAAGTCAGAACAAGTCGGGTCAAGTCGGGACAAGTATGGACAAGTCGGAGTAAGTTAGGACAAGTCGGGACAAGTCGGGAAAAGTCGGGACAGGTCGAGACAAGTCGGGACAAGTCGGGACAAAATGGGACAAGTCGGTAAAAGTCGGGACAGGTCAGGACAAGTCGGGACAATTCGGGACAAGTCGGAACAAGTGGGGACAAGTCGGGACAATTCGGGACAAGTCGGAACAAGTCAGGACAAGTCGAGACATGACGTTACAAGTTAGAACAAGACAGAACAAGTCGGGACAAGTCGGGACAAGTCTGGACAAGTCGGGACAAGTCGGAACAAGACGTGACAAGTCAGAACAAGTCGAGACGATTCGGGACAAGTCGGGACAAGTCAGGACAAGTCAGGACAAGTCTGGACAAGTCGGGACAAGTCGGGACAAGTCGGTACAAGTCAGGACAAGTCTGGACAAGTCGGGACAAGTCGGGACAAGACGTGACAAGTCAGAAAAAGTCTAGACGAGTCGGGACAAGTCGGGACAAGTCAGGACAAGTCGGGACAAGTCTGGACAAGTCGGGACAAGTCGGGACAAGTCGGGACAAGTCGGGACAAGTCGGGACAAGTCGGTACAAGTCGGAACAAGTCAGAACAAGTCAGAACAAGTCGAGACATGACGTTTCAAGTTAAAACAAGTCAGAACAATTCGGGACAAGTCAGGACAAGTATGGACAAGTCGGGGCAAGTTAGGACAAGTCGGGACAAGTCGGGACAAGTCGGGAAAAGTCGGGACAGGTCGGGACAAGTCGGGACAAGTTGGGACAAAATGGGACAAGTCGGTAAAAGTCGGGACAGGTCAGGACAAGTCGGGACAATTCGGGAAAAGTCGGAACAAGTGGGGACAAGTCGGGACAAGTCGGGCCAAGTCGGAACAAGTCGAGACATGACGTTACAAGTTAGAACAAGTCAGAACAAGTCGGGACAAGTCTGGACAAGCCGGGACAAGTCGGAACAAGACGTGACAAGTCAGAACAAGTCGAGACGAGTCGGGACAAGTCGGGACAAGTCAGGACAAGTCGGAACAAGTCTGGACAAGTCGGGACAAGTCGGGACAAGTCGGCACAAGTCGGGACAAGTCTGGACAAGTCGGGACAAGTCAGAACAAGTCGGGACAAGACGTGACAAGTCAGAAAAAGTCTAGACGAGTCGGGACAAGTCGGGACAAGTCGGGACAAGTCAGGACAAGTCGGGACAAGTCGGGACAAGTCGGGACAAGTCGGGACAAGTCGGGACAAGTCGGTACAAGTCGGGCAAAGTCGGAACAATTCAGGACAAGTCGAGACATGACGTTACAAGTTAGAACTAGTCAGAAGAAGTCGGGACAAGTCGGGACAAGTCTGGACAAGTCGGGACAAGTCGGGACAAGACGTGACAAGTCAGAACAAGTCGAGACGAGTCGGGACAAGTCGGGACAAGTCAGGACAAGTCGGGACAAGTCTGGACAAGTCGGGACAAGTCAGCACAAGTCTGGACAAGTCGGGTCAAGTTGGGACAAGTCGGGACAAGTCGGTACAAGTCGTGACAAGTCAGGACAAGTCGATACAAGTCGGGACAAGTCAGGACAAGTCGGGACAAGTCGGAACAAGTGGGGACAAGTCGGGACAAGTCGGGCCAAGTCGGAACAAGTCAGGACAAGTCGAGACATGACGTTACAAGTTAGAACAAGTCAGAACAAGTCGGGACAAGTCGGGACAAGTCTGGACAAATCAGGACAAGTCGGAACAAGACGTGACAATTCAGAACAAGTAGAGACGAGTCGGGACAAGTCGGGACAAGTCAGGACAAGTCAGGACAAGTCTGGACAAGTCGGGACAAGTCGGGACAAGTTGGGACAAGTCGGGACAAGTCGGCACAAGTCGTGACAAGTCAGGACAAGTCGATACAAGTCGGGACAAGTCAGGACAAGTCGGGACAAGTCGAGACAAGTCGGGACAAGTCGAAACAAGTCGGGACAAGTCAGGACAAGTCGGAACAAGTCGAGACAAGTTTGGACAATCCGGGACAAGTCGGGAAAAGTCAGTACAAGTCGGGACAAGTCGGGACAAGTCGGTACAAGTCGGGACAAGTCACGACAAGTCGGTACAAGTCGGGACAAATTTGGACAATTCGGGACAAGTCGGGACAAGTCGGGACAGGTCGGGACAAGTCGGGACAAGTCGGGACAAGTCGATACAAGTCGGGACAAGTTTGGACAATCCGGGACCAGTCAGGACAAGTCGGTACAAGTCGGAACAAGTATGGACAATCCGGGACATGTCGGGACTGGTCGAGACAAGTTTGGACAATCCGGGACAAGTCGGGACAAGTCGGTACAAGTCGGGACAAGTCGGTACAAATTTGGACATTCCGGGACAAGTCGGGACAAGTCGGGACAAGTCGGGACAAGTCGGTACAAGTCGGGACAAGTCACGACTAGTCGGTACAAGTCGGGACAAGTTTGGACAATTCGGGACAAGTCGGGACAAGTCGGGACAAGTCGGGACAAGTCGGGACAAGTCGGTACAAGTCGGGACAAGTCGGGACAAGTCGGGACAAGTCGGGACAAGTCGGGACAAGTTTGGAGGTTCCGGGACCAGTCAGGACAAGTCGGTACAAGTCGGAACAAGTATGGACAATCCGGGACATGTCGGTACTGGTCGAGACAAGTTTGGACAATCCGGGACAAGTCGGGAAAAGTTGGTACAAGTCGGGACAAGTCGGTACAAATTTGGACATTCCGGGACTATTCGGGACAATTCTGGACAAGTCAAGACAATTTGGAATAAGTAGAAACAAGTCGGGACAAGTCAGGACAAGTCGGGACAAGTCGGGACAAGTCTGGACGAGTCGGGACAAGTCGGGACAAGTCGGGACAAGTCGAGACAAGTCGATACAAGTCGGGAAAATTTTGGACAATCCGGGACAAGTCGGGACAAGTCGGGACAAGTCGGGACAAGTCGGGACAAGTCGGGACAAGTCGGGACAAGTCGATACAAGTCGGGACAAGTTTGGACAATCCGGGACCAGTCAGGACAAGTCGGTACAAGTCGTAACAAGTATGGACAATCCGGGACATGTCGGGACTGGTCGAGACAAGTTTGGACAATCCGGGACAAGTCGGGACAAGTCGGTACAAGTCGGGACAAGTCGGTACAAATTTGGACATTCCGGGACAAGTCGGGACAAGTCGGGACAAGTCGAAACAAGCCAGGACAAGCCCGGACAAGTCGGGACCAGTCAGGACAAGTCGGGACAAGTCGGAACAAGTCGTGACAAGTCAGGACAAGTCGAAACAAGTCGGGACAAGTCGAGACAAGTCGAGACAAGTCGGTACAAGTCGAGACAAGTTTGGACAATCCGGGACAAGTCGGGACAAGTTTGGACATTCCAGTGCAAGTCGGTACAAGTAGGTAAAAGTCGGGACAAATCGGGACAAATCGGGACAAGTCGGAAAAAGTCGGGACAAGTCAAGACAATTTGGAATAAGTAGAAACAAGTCGGGACAAGTCAGGACAAGTCGGGACAAGTCGGGACAAGTCGGGATAAGTCGAGACAAGTCGATACAAGTCGGGACAAGTTTGGACAATCTGGGACAAGTCGGGACAAGTCGGTACAAGTCGGGACAAGTCGGTACGAGTCGGGACAAATCGGGACAAGTCGATACAAGTCGGGACAAGTTTGGACAATCCGGGACCAGTCGGGACAATTCGGTACAAGTCGGGACAAGTCGGAACAAGTCGGGACAAGTCGGGACAAGTCGATACAAGTCGGGACAAGTTTGGACAATCCGGGACCTGTCGGGACAAGTCGGTACAAGTCGGAACAAGTCGGAACAAGTATGGACAATCCGGGACATGTCGAGACTGGTCGAGACAAGTTTGGACAATCCGGGACAAGTCGGGACAAGTCGGTACATGTCGGGACAAGTCGGTACAAATTTGGACATTCCGGGACAAGTCGGGAAAAGTCGGGACAAGTCGGGACAAGTCGGGACAAGTCGAAACAAGCCAGGACAAGCCCGGACAAGTCGGGACCTGTCAGGACAAGTCGGGACAAAACGGAACAAGTCGTGACAAGTCAGGACAAGTCGGAACAAGTCGGGACAAGTCGAGACAAGTCGAGACAAGTCGGTACAAGTCGAGACAAGTTTGGACAATCCGGGACAAGTCGGTAAAAGTCGGGACAAATCGGGACAAGTCGGGAAAAGTCGGGACAAGTCAAGACAATTTGGAATAAGTAGAAACAAGTCGGGACAAGTCAGGACAAGTCGGGACAAGTCGGGACAAGTCGGGACAAGTCGGGACAAGTCGGGACAAGTCGGGACAAAACGGAACAAGTCGTGACAAGTCAGGACAAGTCAGGGCAAGTCGAAACAAGTCGAAACAAGTCGGGACAATTCGGGACAAGTCGAAACAAGTCGGGACAAGTCGAGACAAGTCGAGACAAGTCGGTACAAGTCGAGACAAGTTTGGACATTCCAGAACAAGTCGGTACAAGTCGGTAAAAGTCGGGACAAATCGGGACAAGTCGGGAAAAGTCGGGACAAGTCAAGACAATTTGGAATAAGTAGAAACAAGTCGGGACAAGTCAGAACAAGTCGGGACAAGTCGGGACAAGTCGGGACAAGTCGGGACAAGTCGGGACAAGTCGGGACAAATCGAGACAAGTCGATACAAGTCGGGACAAGTTTGGACAATCTGGGACAAGTCGGGACAAGTCGGTACAAGTCGGGACAAGTCGGTACAAGTCGGGACAAGTCGGGACAAGTCGGGACAAGTCGCGACAAGTCGAGACAAGTCGGTACAAGTCGAGACAAGTTTGGACATTCCAGAACAAGTCGGTACAAGTCGGTAAAAGTCGGGACAAATCGGGACAAGTCGGGAAAAGTCGGAACAAGTCAAGACAATTTGGAATAAGTAGAAACAAGTCGGGACAAGTCAGGACAAGTCGGGACAAGTCGGGACAAGTCGGGACAAGTCGGGACAAGTCGGGACAAGTCGGGACAAATCGAGACAAGTCGATACAAGTCGGGACAAGTTTGGACAATCCGGGACCAGACGGGACAAGTCGGGACAAGTCGGGACAAGTCGGGACAAGTCGGGACAAGTCGGTACAAGTCGGAACAAGTCAGAACAAGTCAGAACAAGTCGAGACATGACGTTTCAAGTTAAAACAAGTCAGAACAATTCGGGACAAGTCGGGACAAGTATGGACAAGTCGGGGCAAGTTAGGACAAGTCGGGACAAGTCGGGACAAGTCGGGAAAAGTCGGGACAGGTCGGGACAAGTCGGGACAAGTTGGGACAAAATGGGACAAGTCGGTAAAAGTCGGGACAGGTCAGGACAAGTCGGGACAATTCGGGACAAGTCGGAACAAGTGGGGACAAGTCGGGACAAGTCGGGCCAAGTCGGAACAAGTCGAGACATGACGTTACAAGTTAGAACAAGTCAGAACAAGTCGGGACAAGTCTGGACAAGCCGGGACAAGTCGGAACAAGACGTGACAAGTCAGAACATGTCGAGACGAGTCGGGACAAGTCGGGACAAGTCAGGACAAGTCGGAACAAGTCTGGACAAGTCGGGACAAGTCGGGACAAGTCGGCACAAGTCGGGACAAGTCTGGACAAGTCGGGACAAGTCAGAATAAGTCGGGACAAGACGTGACAAGTCAGAAAAAGTCTAGACGAGTCGGGACAAGTCGGGACAAGTCGGGACAAGTCTGGACAAGTCGGGACAAGTCGGGACAAGTCGGGACAAGTCGGGACGAGTCGGGACAAGTCGGGACAAGTCGGTACAAGTCGGGCAAAGTCGGAACAATTCAGGACAAGTCGAGACATGACGTTACAAGTTAGAACTAGTCAGAAGAAGTCGGGACAAGTCGGGACAAGTCAGGACAAGTCGGGACAAGTCTGAACAAGTCGGGACAAGTCAGCACAAGTCTGGACAAGTCGGTTCAAGTTGGGACAAGTCGGGACAAGTCGGTACAAGTCGTGACAAGTCAGGACAAGTCGATACAAGTCGGGACAAGTCAGGACAAGTCGGGACAAGTCGGAACAAGTGGGGACAAGTCGGGACAAGTCGAGACATGACGTTACAAGTTAGAACTAGTCAGAAGAAGTCGGGACAAGTCGGGACAAGTCAGGACAAGTCGGGACAAGTCTGAACAAGTCGGGACAAGTCAGCACAAGTCTGGACAAGTCGGTTCAAGTTGGGACAAGTCGGGACAAGTCGGTACAAGTCGTGACAAGTCAGGACAAGTCGGTACAAGTCGTGACAAGTCAGGACAAGTCGATACAAGTCGGAACAAGTCAGGACAAGTCGAGACATGACGTTACAAGTTAGAACAAGTCAGAACAAGTCGGGACAAGTCGGGACAAGTCTGGACAAATCAGGACAAGTCGGAACAAGACGTGACAAGTCAGAACAAGTAGAGACGAGTCGGGACAAGTCGGGACAAGTCAGGACAAGTCAGGACAAGTCTGGACAAGTCGGGACAAGTCGGGACAAGTTGGGACAAGTCGGCACAAGTCGTGACAAGTCAGGACAAGTCGATACAAGTCGGGACAAGTCAGGACAAGTCGGGACAAGTCGAGACAAGTCGGGACAAGTCGAAACAAGTCGGGACAAGTCAGGACAAGTCGGAACAAGTCGAGACAAGTTTGGACAATCCGGGAAAAGTCAGTACAAGTCGGAACAAGTCGGGACAAGTCGGTACAAGTCGGGACAAGTCACGACAAGTCGGTACAAGTCGGGACAAATTTGGACAATTCGGGACAAGTCGGGACAAGTCGGGACAAGTCGGGACAAGTCGGGACAAGTCGGGACAAGTCGGGACAAGTCGGGACAAGTCGATACAAGTCGGGACAAGTTTGGACAATCCGGGACCAGTCAGGACAAGTCGGTACAAGTCGGAACAAGTATGGACAATCCGGGACATGTCGGGACTGGTCGAGACAAGTTTGGACAATCCGGGACAAGTCGGGACAAGTCGGTACAAGTCGGGACAAGTCGGTACAAATTTGGACATTCCGGGACAAGTCGGGACAAGTCGGGACAAGTCGGGACAAGTCGGGACAAGTCGGTACAAGTCGGGACAAGTCACGACTAGTCGGTACAAGTCGGGACAAGTTTGGACAATTCGGGACAAGTCGGGACAAGTCGGGACAAGTCGGGACAAGTCGGGACAAGTCGGTACAAGTCGGGACAAGTCGGGACAAGTCGGGACAAGTCGGGACAAGTCGGGACAAGTTTGGACAATCCGGGACCAGTCAGGACAAGTCGGTACAAGTCGGAACAAGTATGGACAATCCGGGACATGTCGGGACTGGTCGAGACAAGTTTGGACAATCCGGGACAAGTCGGGACAAGTTGGTACAAGTCGGGACAAGTCGGTACAAATTTGGACATTCCGGGACTATTCGGGACAATTCTGGACAAGTCAAGACAATTTGGAATAAGTAGAAACAAGTCGGGACAAGTCAGGACAAGTCGGGACAAGTCGGGACAAGTCTGGACGAGTCGGGACAAGTCGGGACAAGTCGGGACAAGTCGAGACAAGTCGATACAAGTCGGGAAAATTTTGGACAATCCGGGACAAGTCGGGACAAGTCGGGACAAGTCGGGACAAGTCGGGACAAGTCGGGACAAGTCGGGACAAGTCGATACAAGTCGGGACAAGTTTGGACAATCCGGGACCAGTCAGGACAAGTCGGTACAAGTCGGAACAAGTATGGACAATCCGGGACATGTCGGGACTGGTCGAGACAAGTTTGGACAATCCGGGACAAGTCGGGACAAGTCGGTACAAGTCGGGACAAGTCGGTACAAATTTGGACATTCCGGGACAAGTCGGGACAAGTCGGGACAAGTCGAAACAAGCCAGGACAAGCCCGGACAAGTCGGGACCAGTCAGGACAAGTCGGGACAAGTCGGAACAAGTCGTGACAAGTCAGGACAAGTCGAAACTAGTCGAAACAAGTCGGGACAATTCGGGACAAGTCGGAACAAGTCGGGACAAGTCGAGACAAGTCGAGACAAGTCGGTACAAGTCGAGACAAGTTTGGACAATCCGGGACAAGTCGGGACAAGTTTGGACATTCCAGTGCAAGTCGGTACAAGTAGGTAAAAGTCGGGACAAATCGGGACAAATCGGGACAAGTCGGGAAAAGTCGGGACAAGTCAAGACAATTTGGAATAAGTAGAAACAAGTCGGGACAAGTCAGGACAAGTCGGGACAAGTCGGGACAAGTCGGGACAAGTCGGGACAAGTCGAGACAAGTCGATACAAGTCGGGACAAGTTTGGACAATCTGGGACAAGTCGGGACAAGTCGGTACAAGTCGGGACAAGTCGGTACGAGTCGGGACAAATCGGGACAAGTCGATACAAGTCGGGACAAGTTTGGACAATCCGGGACCAGTCGGGACAATTCGGTACAAGTCGGGACAAGTCGGAACAAGTCGGGACAAGTCGGGACCATTCGGGACAAGTCGGGACAAGTCGGTACAAGGCGGGACAAGTTTGGACAATCCGGGACAAGTCGGTACAAGTCGGGACAATTCGGGACAATTCGGAACAAGTCGGGTCAAACTTGGACAATCCGGGACAAGTCAGAACAAGTCGGGACAAGTCGGGACAAGTGGGGACAAGTCAGGACAAGTCGGGACAAGTCGAGACAAGTCGGGACAAGTCGAAACAAGTCAAGACAATTTGGAATAAGTTGAAACAAGTCGGGACAAGTCAGGACAAGTCGGGACAAGTCGGGACAAGTCGAGACAAGTCGATGCAAGTCGGGACAATTTTGGACAATCCGGGACAAGTCGGGACAAGTCGGTACAAGTTTGGACAATCTGGAACAAGTCCAGACAAGTCGCGACAAGTCGGATCAAGTCAGGACAAGTCGGTACAAGTCGGGACAAGTCGGTACATGTTTGGACAATCCGGGACAAGAAGAGACAAGTCGGGACAAGACAAGTCGGAACAAGTCGGGACTTTTGGGTCGTGTCAAGGAAAAAGTATCTCAATAAACACAGAATTTGAAATAAAAAATTTTTGAAAAAAAAAAAAAACTTGGAAAATTTCATTTTCCACAAAGAAAATATTGAAGTCAGTCCATTTCTGAATATTTTGGTATCGAATCATCTCTCCAAAATTTTTCATAACGGCAAGAAATTTAATTTTTTTTTTCTGAAAAAAAAAATTCACTTCACAAGGTCAAATCGAGTCAATGTTATGGCACTAATATTCATCTTATCGTCTTGGACTCTATTCGCAATTAGATCGGGTCTGGTCGGGTCGGGAATGAGCTTTCAGATTATTTGTCAGTCCAACATAAATTATGAACCATAACAAATGTGACAAGTCAGGACAAGTTGGGACAAGTCGGGACAAGTCGGGACAATTCGGGACAAGTCGGGACAAGTCGGTACAAGTCGGGACAAGTTTGGACAATCCGGGACAAGTCGGTACAAGTCGGGACAATTCGGGACAAGTCGGAACAAGTCGGGTCAAACTTGGACAATCCGGGACAAGTCAGAACAAGTCGGGACAAGTCGGGACAAGTGGGGACAAGTCAGGACAAGTCGGGACAAGTCGAGACAAGTCGGGACAAGTCGAAACAAGTCAAGACAATTTGGAATAAGTAGAAACAAGTCGGGACAAGTCAGGACAAGTCGGGACAAGTCGGGACAAGTCGGGACAAGTCGATACAAGTCGGAACAAGTTTGGACAATCCGGGACGTGTCGGGACAAGTCGGTACAAGTCGGAACAAGTCTGAACAAGTATGGACAATCCGGGACATGTCGGGACTGGTCGAGACAAGTTTGGACAATCCGGGACAAGTCGGGACAAGTCGATACAAGTCGGGACAAGTTTGGACAATCCGGGACCAGTCGGGACAATTCGGTACAAGTCGGGACAAGTCGGAACAAGTCGGGACAAGTCGGGACAAGTCGGGACAAGTCGGTACAAGACGAGACAAGTCGGGACAAGTCAGGACAGTTATGGACAATCCGGGACATGTCGGGACAAATCGAGACAAGTTTGGACAATCCGGGACAAGTCGGGACAAGACGGTACAAGTCGGGACAAGTCGGGACAAGTTTGGACATTCCGGGACAAGTCCGGACAAGTGGAAACAAGCCGGGACAATCCCGGACAAGTCGGGACCAGTCAGGACAAGTCGGAACAAGTCAGAACAAGTCGTGACAAGTCAGGACAAGACAGGACAAGTCGAAACAAGTCGGGACAAGTCGGAACAAGTCGGGACAAGTCGAGACAAGTCGGTAAAAGTCGAGACAAGTTTGGACAATCCGGTACAAGTCGGTACAAGTCGGTAAAAGTCGGGACAAGTCGGGAAAAGACGGGACAAGTCGCGACAAGTGGGGACAAGTCGGGACAAGTCGGGACAAGTCGGGACAAGTCGGGACAAGTCGGAACAAGTCAGGACAAGTCGGGACATGACGTGACAAGTCAGGACAAGTCAGGACAAGTCGGGACAACTCTGGACAAGTCGGGACAAGTCGGGACAACTCTGGACAAGACGGGACAAGTCGGGACAAGTCAGGACAAGTCAGGACAAGTCAGGACAAGTTTGGATATTTCGGGACAAGCCGGGACAAGACGGAATTTCCACTTGGACTTCTTCACCCAGACTTTCTTTTTGGAATTTTATTTGGACTTCTTTGAAGTAGTTTGTGAAAAAAAATCAAAATTACAAAAAAAAACAAAAGATTTTAATATTTGTTTCGAATATTTCAGCAAAAATTCAATATTCAAAAAATTTCAAAAAATATTTTTATTTCAGATTTTTTTTAATTTTATCAAAATTGTGAACTGAAACAACTTTCAAAATCCAATTTCCATTCAGGAAGAAACAAAAAAGTAATTCAATAAACACAGAATTTGAAATAAAAAGTTTTTGAAAAAAAAAAATCTTGGAAAATTTCTTTTTCCACAAAGAAAATATTGAAGTCAGTCCATTTCTGAATATTTTGGTATCAAATCATCTCTCCAAAATTTTTCATAACGGCAAGAAATTTAATTTTTTTTTTCTGAAAAAAAAAATTCACTTCACAAGGTCAAATCGAGTCAATGTTATGGCACTAATATTCATCTTATCGTCTTGGACTCTATTCGCAATTAGGTCGGGTCGGGTCGGGTCGGGAATGAGCTTTCAGATTATTTGTCAATCCAACATATATTATGAACCATAACAGATGTGACAAGTCAGGACAAGTTGGGACAAGTCGGTACAAGTCAAGACAAGTCGGGACAAGTCGGAACAAGTCGGGACAATTCAGGACAAGTCTGGACAAGTCGGTACAACTCGGGACAAGTTTGGACAATTCGGGACAAGTCGGGACAAGTCGGTACAAGTCGAGACAAGTCAGGACATGTCGGGACAAGTCGGGACAAGTCGGGACAAGTCGGTACAAATCGGGACAAGTCGGGACAAGTCAGGAAAAGTCGGGACAGGTCGGGACAAGTCGATACAAGTCGGGACAAGTCGGTACAAGTCGGGACAAGTCGGGAAAAGTCGGGACAAGTCACGACAAGTCACGACAAATCGGGAAAAGTCGGGACAAGACAAGTCGGAACAAGTCGGGACTTTTGGGTCGGGTCGAGGAAAATATTATTGTAAATATATTTTTTAATAGAATCATTTTGAATTTCAAATAATTCTGGACTTTTCACCTGGGCTCCTTACCCAGACATTTTATCCTGATTTCATTTGGACATTTTACATGGAATTTCCACCTAGACTTCTTCATCCAGACTGTCTTCTTGGAATTTTATTTGGACTTCTTTGAAGTAGTTTGTGAAAAAAAATCAAAATTACAAAAAAAAACAAAAGATTTTAATATTTGTTTCGAATATTTCAGCAAAAATTCAATTATCAAAAAATTTCAAATGATATTTTTTTTTCAGATTTTTTTTAATTTCATCAGAATTGTGAACTGAAACAACTTTCACAATCCAATTTCTATTCAGGAAGAAACAAAAAAGTATCTCATTAAACACAATTTAAAATAAAAAATTTTTGAAAAAAAAATCTTGGAAAATTCCTTTTTTCGCAAAGAAAATATTGAAGTTAGTCCATTTATGAATATTTTGGTATCGAATCATCTCACCAAAATTTTTCATAACGGCAAGAAATTTAATTTTTTTTTTCTGAAATAAAAATTCACTTCACAAGGTCAAATCGAGTCAATGTTATGGCACTAATATTCATCTTATCGTCTTGGACTCTATTCGCAATTAGGTCGGGTCGGGTCGGGTCGGGAATGAGCTTTCAGATTTTTTGTCAATCCAACATAAATTATGAACCATAACAAATGTGACAAGTCAGGACAAGTTGGGACAAGTCGGGACAAGTGGGGACAAGTCAAGACAAGTCGGGACAAGTCGGGACAATTCGGGACTAGTCGGGACAAGTCGGGACAAGTCGGGACAAGTCGGTACAAGTCGGGACAAGTTTGGACAATCCGGGACAAGTCGGGACAAGTCGGTACAAGTCGGGTCAATTCGGGACAAGTAGGAACAAGTCGGGACATAGTTGGACAATCCGGGACAAGTCAGAACAAGTCGGGACATGTCGGGACAAGTGGGGACAAGTCGGGACAAGTCGGGACATGTTTGGACAATCCGGGACAAGAAGAGACAAGACGGGACAAGTCGAAACAAGACGGGACAAGTCGAAACAAGTCGGGACAAATCGGGAAAAGTTGGTACAAGTCGGTACAAGTCGGTACAAGTCGGTACATGTCAAGACAAGTCGGGACAAGTCGGGACAAATTTGGACAATCCAGGAAAAGTCGGGACAAGTCGGGACAAGTCGGGACAAGTTGGTACAATTCGGGGCAAGTCGGGACAAGTCGGGACAAGTCGAAACAAGTTGAAACAAGTCGGGACAAGTCGGTACGAGTCGTGACAAGTCAGGACAAGTCGGGACAAGTTGAGACAAGTCGGGACAAGTCGAAACAAGTCGGGACAAGTCAGGACAAGTCGGAACAAGTCGGGACAAGTTTGGACAATCCGGGACAAGTCGGGAAAAGTCAGTACCAGTCGGGACAAGTCGGTACAAGTCGGGACAAGTCACGACAAGTCGGTACAAGTCGGGACAAGTCTGGTCAAGTCGGGACAAGTCGGGACAAGACGTGACAAGTCAGAAAAAGTCTAGATTAGTCGGGACAAGTCGGGACAAGTCAGGACAAGTCGGGACAAGTCTGGACATGTCATGACAAGTCGGGACAAGTCGGGACAAGTCGGGACAAGTCGGGACAAGTCGGTACAAGTCGGGCCAAGTCGGAACAAGTCAGGACAAGTCAAGACAAGACGTTACAAGTTAGAACAAGTCAGAACAAGTCGGGACAAGTCGGGACAAGTATGGACAAGTCGGAGCAAGTTAGGATAAGTCGTGACAAGTCGGGACAAGTCGGTAAAAGTCGGGACAGGTCGGGACAAGTCGGGACAAGTCGGGACAAAATGGGACAAGTCGGTAAAAGTCGGGACAGGTCAGGACAAGTCGGGACAATTCGGGACAAGTCGGAACAAGTGGGGACAAGTCGGGACAAGTCGGGCCAAGTCGGAACAAGTCAGGACAAGTCGAGACATGACGTTCCAAGTTAGAACAAGTCAGAACAAGTCGGGACAAGTCGGGACAAGTCGGGACAAGTCTGGACAAGTCGGGACAAGTCGGAACAAGACGTGACAAGTCAGAACAAGTCGAGACGAGTCGGGACAAGTCGGGACAAGTCAGGACAAGTCGGGACAAGTCTGGACAAGTCGGGACAAGTCGGGACAAGTCGGTACAAGTCGGGACAAGTCTGGACAAGTCGGGACAAGTCGGAACAAGACGTGACAAGTCAGAACAAGTCGAGACGAGTCGGGACAAGTCGGGGCAAGTCAGGACAAGTCGGGACAAGTCTGGACAAGTCGGGACAAGTCGGGACAAGTCGGTACAAGTCGGGACAAGTCTGGACAAGTCGAAACAAGACGTGACAAGTCAGAACGAGTCGAGACGAGTCGGGACAAGTCGGGACAAGTCAGGACAAGTCGGGACAAGTCTGGACGAGTCGGGACAAGTCGGGACAAGTCGGGACAAGTCGGGACGAGTCGGGACAAGTCAGGACAAGT